>MNCI01001114.1:15476-27392 GCA_015680685.1 Gnetum montanum
AAATGTAAAGTGCATAAAATAAAATTAAATAAATGAGTAAGAAAAAAAATCTGAAGTGTTGCAAGGATGAATCAAAGAGCTCATCTTTATTNTCGAAGAGCTTGTCTTTATTATTGTACACAAGTTATGCTCAGGTACACAATGCTTGAATAAAGATGCATCCACACTTAGACCTCCTGCTACAAGCACTTGAAAAATACTCTAACTTTCAAACAGACTATAAGAGTTTTGCTACTTGACTGCTAAAAGACTTCCTCCCAATTGTGTGCATGAGCACTGTATTTATAGGCTTGGGAGAAACTACTCTAATAATTAGAGTAACTATTTTAATAATAAGAATAACTAATAAAGTAACCGCTAGAGTAATCACTCTAATAATTAGAATAACTACTAGAGTAACCACTCTAATAATTAGAGTAACTGCTAGAGTAACCACTCTAATAATTAGAATAACTACTAGAGTAACCACTCTCATCAAGCATTATAATGCTAATATAATTCAAGTATAAGTGATAAACATTATAGGAATAAGAAATCATCATAGAACAATATAAGTAAACAATAAGATAAGAACCTTGGTACGAAAATCCTAGGTCACAAGTTTGATTCCAATGGATAATATTAAGTTATAAATAAAATATTTTTAAAAAACATTCTAAGAGTAATGTGGTCTAATAGACCTAAGCACAAAGTCATAACTATAAACAATTGAGTTATTAATCTTAATTTAGAAACTCCAAGTTATAAGTTCAATGCTAATGGATAGCACTAAGTTATAAAGTTCTGCTTAAGTTCTACAAAAGTTTCATGTTAATGATATGTCTAAGGAGTATCTAATTCATCTAGTTCTAGTTTCAATAACTCATCCCTATAACTATCAATTCAAAAAATAGTGATATGTATAAGGGATACCTTTAGTCGTAGCATTTGAGGGGAAGGGGAGGTATTAGACTCCAAAAATAATATTAATAATAAGAAAAATAGATTTAGAGGACATCACATTGTTAATATTGAGTATAGAATACCAAAAAAACATGGAAAGAAAAACTCTTCAATCATAAAGATGTTTACTCTTATGTATGACCTTATAATTGATATTTTTGAAAAATAAAAAAGGTAAATTAAGTATTAATAGGGAAGAAAATCCCTACCTAAACAACATTTGCATCACTTTCAACATTCATGCATAAACTTGAAATAACAAAAGGATTTAAGGTAGTAATAAAAATTTTCAAAAAAAATATTAACATATTTTGCATTATCATTACTTCACTATTTAATGTAAATCTTACATTGAAAATCTTTACCATCAACTATAGCTTACTTATCAACATTACTTTTAATCTTTGAGTTAACATTTTTCTTACTAAATAACTATATATTTATCATATGAGATATTTTTTTAGGATAATCAACACTTGCTATAGTACAAGTAAAAATATTCATAGAAGCTTTTGTCTTCTTTAGTTTTATTTATTATCATTTGATTATTCTTATCATTGACATAAACTTCATTTTTTATATCTTCAATTTTATATTGTATTTTCTTAACTTCAAAAAAAATTTCTCAATATTAAAAAAATGTTTTTCATGATAAAAGAACTTGTAAGAATTAATAATATTATAATATAGAAATGGAAATGGACATGGAAATTCTTAATTACGTCCTTGTGAGACATAAAGTATCTATAGGACAAACATTTTTTATTACAAGACTTTGATATGATCATGTTAGGTCTTGAATATTTCATTAAAAAATGACCTAAAGCTAACATCTCTAGCTCAAAAAAATGTAGAAAATTTATTTCCTAAATACAATATTTAAGTCTAAGAGCATTAAAAAGGTACAATTTAGAAAGATATGTGATGTGGACATCAAATAGGCCAAAGAAACATCTCGTCATTGATGGGATCTTTCCCTGAAGTTTTGGCATGTTTGGGAGTGTTTTGGGCCTATTTTGATGACTTTAGGGTGTTCTAGGAACTATGGAAACTTGTTGGAAGCTGTCTGGAGTATATAGGCCTCAAAACAAGCATCTTTATCTTTGACCTTGGCAGGAAAGACATCTTCACTAACAATTAAATGTCTTCACTACATATTAGACAGCTTTTTCATCTCACAAACGTCTTTTCTAACAACTTCTGCACTTGGGAGAGATGTCTCCTATTTTCCCAAGATGTCTTCTCTAGTAACCTTTGCACTCAGGAACTACATCCCTTGTTTCTCAAAGACATCTCCTTCAAATTTTAGCAAACATTAACTTAAATGATCAATTGGAGAAAATATGAAGAGATGGGAGGGTGGGGGGGAGGGTATATGTAGACCTCTTGGGCTTTCAATTTTATGAAGAGAAAGTCTAAGGAGAGAGAGGTAAGTGAGAAAAGAGTAGAGAGAGAGATAGAGTCTTGGTAAGGTGCCTTGATCATCATCCTTGTGATTGTGTGATTGCTTTGATTGAGTGTGTGAGAGTTGGATTGAATATTTTATCTATCCATGGTAATTTTTCTTTCTTTCAACTTTAATTTCTCCATTTGAGTAAGAATAAAGCTTTCATTTTCTTTTCTTGTTCAAATTTATTGTTTTTGTAACATTGCGAGAGCTTGGATTGTGGAATCCATGGGAGCTCCTCATCAGATTGGTATCAACACATCTTGGAATTGAAGACAATTTTATTCAAGTGGATGATTCTCATCTCAATTGCAAAGAATCACTCAAAATTCTCAAGCTTGGATGAATTCTCTCTTGATACTTTTTATACTTATCCTAGGGTTTTAAAATTTCCCTTTGATTCCTAAGTTTGTCATATCTTGAAGAGTTGGAAGATAATTATGGAACTAGACATCCATAGGCTTGTAATAGTTAGGGTTTTAAGATCTTATGCTTATTTCTCTTAAGATCTAAGAAATTCTTGTCTCATTGCTTGAGAAATCTTCAAAATTTTACCTTTCCTTGTAGAATTTTGTGAAATTGTTTTTTTAAATCAATTTCCATCATGCCTTTAAAAAATAAGATAGTTCAAGTGTTTTTCAAGAGACATGGATGACATGAGAAATGCTCTCAAGTACATTATTGAGAAAATAGAAAGGCTTGGAGAGACCAAAGGATCTACTTCTTCAATAAAAGCATCCAGGAAAGGGTACATGTCATGTAATTCTTCATCAAGAAATTCTTCAAGACATTCCTCAATGTCATCCCTTGAAGATGATATTCCTTTTAAAGATGAATACTTTAGAGAAGGATAAGCTCAAGATGAAGTTAACTCTTAAGGATTTAATTTTCCTAGGAACAAAAAAAAAGAACTTTCTTCTAAGCCTCAAAGGAAGCAAGGTGAAGGAATTGAAGTCACTCTTGCAAAAGCTTTGAGACATGCTTCAAGGATGCCTCATGTTGAAGTCAAATCCTTTAATGGCATGGAAGGAACCAAATCTTTTCTCTCTTGGCTAAAAATGATTAACAAGTACTTTGAATTTGAAGATGTGGAAAATCATCAAAAGGTGTCTTTTACTAAAACCAAATTACAAGGCATAGGACTTGTATGGTGGGAGAAGGAAAGTCATTCTTACAAGGTGAATAATGGTACTCTTATCAAGGGTGGTCTTTAATGCAATTCATGCTTGATGAGCTAGGAAAAATTTGGTGTCGGATACCTTTAATCTTTATCTTTGTTTCTTTCATTATAGAAATTGTCNCTGCTATGAGCCCCCAAACATTTGATGAGGCATTTCAATTAGCTCTTAAGACTAAAAAGAAACTTCAATGCTACACTAGAGGTCCTAAATATTCTAAGGGCAAGAACTCAAAAGCTTTTGAAGATGAGAAAGAAGCCAAGGAAAATGGAAATTCCAAGGAAGACACCAATGAAAAGCAAGAAAAGATCAAGGGCCAAGATTCCAAGAAAGACTACTCCAAGTATGGAAAGGTTTAAGGAAATGGTTATGCCTCCAACATTCAATGCTTTAATTGTGGTGAAAAGGGATACAACAAATGGGACTATAATAAGCCAAAGGTTTTAAAGAGAAAGGAACTCCAAATCTTAGGAAAGAAAGAATCCTCCAATGAAGGCAAACCTCTTGTGATTGAATATGTAATAGAAATTAATTCTTGCAATTTTATGAAAAATGTAAATGTTATCAAGGAAATGAGGAAGAAGAAATATTTGATCAAGTAGAGATCAATGAGAAAATGATTTCTCAAGTATTTCTTATTGAGAAAGGGAGAGATCGGTACTCCAAGGTTTCAAGGAAGGAAACCAAGAACTTCATCAAAGGGACCAAAAAATCTTTAATGTACAAGATGGTGCATGCTGCTAATCAAGGAGAGCTCCTACCTCATGAGTCATGGGAGCTAAAGAATCCAAGCCAAAGGAGTGATAAGGATCAAGGGAATTCTTCAAGAAGGATCAAGAGCATCACTAGAAGGTATAATTCTCATACTTTTAGCAATTGTTCTATACCTTGTGGTAAGGAAAGGGAGATTCTAAGCCAAGTTGAGGTTATCTCATGGGAGATAGGAGAGTCTTCTAGCTAATATATGTGAAAGAATCATTACTTTGATAATGTTTATGATGAATTTGATCTTAAATCCATGGAGGAGAGTTTATCTTTTGATTTAGTATCTCCAAAATGGAATGAAGAGCTTGTTGATGATTCCTTTGAAAGGAGAAGCCATTGGAGTTGGGAACCCTATTTGGGATCTTGAATCTTCAAGCTTTGATGAGATTGGATAGCCATATGTTGAAGATCAAGTTGAACCAACATTGGATGGGAGAAGCCATGAAGAGGTAAGTAAGTGTGAGCTTTACCTTGTTAATGGTAGTAATGTCTCTCATGTTGAAGCTAGTGTGATGGATGTTAGTTTTTCACTTTAGCTTGGTAGTGGTTTGTTCAATTGTAACGATGAGAATCATGATCCTTATGATGATTTTGATGAAATTGTGAATCATTTTGTAAGTGATGAGAGCAATGTGATTTTTGATGCCATTATTAGTGAGAGCAAAGCTAATGATGGTAATGAATTTGATTTTATATGGGATAATGATGGCTATGGTGGTAGTCATAACAGAAAGGTCATTATTAATGTTGTTGAAGACATTAATAATGATATGATTTTCTAGAATTTGGAAATATTAGCTATGGATTATGGAAATGATAAAATTTTTAAATCTATTAAAGAACTTGATTTTCTTAGATGTGAAGTTAATGAAGCATCATATTTGATCACATCAATAGGATGTCATCAACGCGACACCATCGATGGGATCCCATCGACATGAGGTTTGACCCATTGACATGTACCAATCTATGAGGCCCCCTATTTTCACCTATAAATGTGCACCTTCATCCACATTTATGACATCAAGTCTCATAGTTGTAGTGAAGCTCTTGTAGTTTTGTCATTTAGAAATTAGAATATTTTCTAAGTGCCCATAGTAGGAGTTAAAGAGTGCACGGATCTTTATTTGAGAACTATTATACCTGAGCACTACAATGTGTGCAGCAATAAAGATGAGCTTTCTAATAAACCTTGCAACATTACTAGATTAATTATTTCCTTTAAGCATTTAATATTTTAAGTAATTTCATTTAATGTTTTAAGTAATTTAGTAATTAATTAATTAATTAAGATAGGTTAAATAGCAATTAATTAAAACACATAAGTATGACCACTTCAAGCATACGTGTAATGCTTAGTAAGCCTAGTAATGCTTAACGTTTGGTAACCAGGTAGCATTATACATGTTTAGGATTTGTATGGCAAGTGGAAATAGATGCTTATGTTAGGATTAGTAAGTGTTAGCTAGTTGATTAGATTAAATTTGCAATCAAATACCTTTATTCATTAATCTTTATTCTTAGGTAACTTATAACATAAAAGGATAAAAATGATAAAAATAATATGCCTTAGTTATACTTAACCATCCCCTTGTACTCACAAGTGTAATTGGAAGACAATGATTGCAACAATTAGTTTTACCTCCCAGAAACTAGTGTACTTAAAATATTAGAAGTCCTTAAAATTTGATTGGATCATACATAATGCTTGTGACTCGTATGGTTTGGAATAGGGTATACTCACCACTCATCATTGGTGCCATTGCTAGGGACTTTTAGTTTGCTACGTGTGCTCTTTAGGACTTCATGAAAATTATTTAAGATCATTGGAATGAACCCTAAAGTCACAATCATTTTAATTATTATTATTATAATAATTAAAGCACATTCTTATTTTTCTTTTAAGTGAAAATGTCTTCTTCTCATAGGCATGATGAATTAGAATTGCCAGTGCCCCAAGAGTTCAAAGTGGTGTATACTCATCCAAATGAGTTTGTGCTTGATTTCACCTTCATCCTGCACCAAGATGAGTAATTGTAGTGGAGAGACATGGAGGGTAACATTGTGTTTCCACTCAACTTATTTGTTCCTAGGATGTTGCTCCAAACTATTAAGAGGTTGGACATCTAGGATCTTCATGAAGAATATGTTGTGTAAAACCATGACTATCAAGACTACCATTCCACTGAAACACAATGCAAAACAAATTGGTGCCATGAAGCTACAAAGGAAAAACAATTCACTAACCCCCTATTCCTACTAAACCAAAAATACAATGAGGATCCTTCCTCTGGGAGTTCTCAACATGAAGATTCTCCACCCCTTGACTCTAATGAAAGGGGCTTGAACTCAAACTTACTGTCCACTATCAACAATCTTGGTCCAGGAAAAAGTGGGAGTCAAGGCAAGGGCTTGGGCAAGTATCATGATGATGATAAATCTAATGATCATGGTCATGAGAATCAGAGAGGAAGTGGTAGACACCATGATGGTGGTAGCCTTCCTCCCTTTTCATCTTCCTCATTTGCATCTTCTTCTTCCTCCTCTGAATCTAACCAAAATTGTAGAGGATGAAACCATGATGGAGGTGAACAGTGGAACAAAAATGATTTTAAACCCCACCATGAATGAAGGGGTAGTAGAGGACATCAAGCTATCATCAAAATCATGATAATGATGAAACTTTTCTTTCAACTCAAAGCATGTTGAACATCATAGAGGCAATCAAAATTCCAACCAGGCATGTGAAAGATAGCATAATCAAGAGGTTGGATATAAAAAATATCCCCAAATTTGAGGGGGAATATAACTCATATTCACAAACCCATCTTCAAGCCTTTCATGATGCTTGTGCCTTGCAGAACATAGAGAAAAAATAGCAAAAACTTAAACTTTTCCTAGGACACTCATAAAAGAAGCAAAAATTTGGTACTACTCTTTGGAGCTAGAATCAATTCATAGATGGAGTATGATGCTTGAGCTATTTAATGACAAATATTAGAAATACTCCAAAGTGTCCAAATTGAAAAACCAAGTCCAATGTTGGCAACAAGAAGTACATGAATCCTTGAATACAACCATGGTTAGGTATTATTTCCTTTTCCACAGATGTCCTAGCCATGGTTATTCTGAGTGGAAGTAGCTTTTCCATATCATAGATGGGCTTTGATCAGAAATGAGGAGAACTCTTGGGATCTATGCCCAAGGGAGACTATCAAAAACTAGATCCCATTAGATCCAAAGGCTACTTGAGCAAGTTGCAAAAGAAGAAGGAGAATTGATGAAATAGGAAAGTATTGAGGAATATAACTAGGATCCTTCCTTTAGAAAAAGGGAGGTTTGAATCTGTGATAGTTAGGGGAAGGCACCACTTGATGAAGTGGTGCAGCAAAAAAAATTTCCAATTCAAAAATCTATTTCTGAAATTTTAGCTAAGGTGGATAAAATGTGAGAATATTTAGATAAAAAATTTCAAGTAGCTCTAAAAATTGTCGAAGAATCAAAAGACTAAGGTAGTAATCATAATCACAAGAGAAGAAATAAAGTTAAACATGCCTACTGATGAGTGGCGAGGTACCCCTACACTCAACCATATGAAACGAGCGTAGCACGCACGATCTGGTCGAACTCCATAGACTAAATGCCTAAACGCCCCATGGAACACTTGGGGTTAATCATTCGTTGTCTTCCCAAACTTACTTGTTATTTTCACGATGTATGGTTAAGTAAGTGTGAGGTATATGATTTTTTTTATCTGTTATGGTTTTATCTCCTATGCTAAAGAGTGAAGGGTTGAGAGACTAACTAGGACCTAAGTCTAAATTAACTAGCATCAGCATCCGTTCCCACTTACTGTACACACCTTAAACTATGCAACTGTGGCTACCAAATGCTAATCATTACTAGGATCACCACATGTAACACACGTGCTCAAAGTGGTCATACTGAGGCACCTAAATAGGAGGAAAGGGTTGAGAGAGCCTAACTAGCCTAAGTACAATGAGCAGCCGATTCCTTGACTAACCGTACACATCTGCCATGCACAACTACCACTGGGATTACCAAGCGTAGATCCTGGATACACCACTTGGTTACCAAGTAGTCACACGAGATGCTCGTAATCAAGTTGTACTCATACTGCATGTGATGAGCAGCCGATTCCTTGACTAATCGTACACATCCTTGGATGCTCGTAATCAAGTCGTACTCATACCGCATTCTAGGAAAGCAATAAATAACAATTAAATAAAATCCTATTCCATGCACTGCAAGGTTTATCCAATCAAGTTCATCTTTATTTCCATACACAACTTGAGTTTAGGTACAAAGTTTCTCGAATAAAGATCCATTCACTCTAGGACTCCTACTGCGGGCACATGGAAAATAATCTATCTCTGGAGTGATCAAACTGCCAGAGTTTCCCTACTTCTAAACCAGGATGAGAAATGAGGGGAGTTCCACCTCTTATTTATAGATTTGGCAGTGGACCACGATATCGCGTATGCGACATCACAGGGGATGACGCAATATCGCGTACACGATATCGCATGGGATGCAATATCAAGATAGCCACGATATTGCGTCTCATCATACCCCCATGACTGAATAAAAACTCATCCTGGAGTTCCTTACAATAATATCAAGTAGGTATGGAATTATTGAGGGGAATGGAACTAATGGGATAACATGTGAACCGATCATTATTACAAGACTTGACAAAACTAGTGTTCATGACAACAAGGGTGAACACCTTATTACAATGACATCAAGCCTTAGTTGGCAGCTGAGAAAGAGAGAGAGAAAGAAGTGTTGCTACTGCCAATGCCAAGATTGCACCTTCGTTGTCCATCTGTAAGCACACCATCGATCTTGCTCTTTGCATCACTGCTTCTAGCACGGCTCCACTCCAAGTGTTTGCTCCAGATCCGCTCCGTTTTTTGTATGGTCGCCATCTGCACACACAACACAAGCATATATTAGCAAGGGTAATTGAATCATCATATAATTGATACCTTGCTTTGGTGTAAACTCATTGGCTAGGTTGTGGTATGGCTGATATGGATCTGGGAATATGTGACTGATGACTACCAAAGGTGTAAGGGTTAGGAAGAAAATCAAAAATTTTGGGGCTAGGAGAAAATCGAAAAAATCAAGCCCTGTACCCCCATGACTAATCGTGAACCTTCGGTAGCATTAGAATGGAGAAAGAAAAGGAGTAAGAAAGATAGATAAAAAGGGACAACTATGGCATTGATGAAGTGGATGTCAAGATGGAAATGGACAAAAATAAAATTAATTGCAAAAATGTTAAGGGAAAGAAGTTAACAGATGCTCCAAATAGGAATGTCAGTGGGTCCTCCCCAAAGTAGGCTCATGCCCTTAATGCCCTGACAAACCCACATTCAAAGAGTCTGTAGGCCCTGGGAATGTCATTTGGAACAAGAGTTAAAATCTTAACACAAGAATTTACCAAAAATAAAATAATGCATCGACCAAAATATATACACTAATGATATAACCGGCAATGAGGTGAACAATGGAGAGAAGGATGGAGAGAAGAGAAATGGAATGGAATCCCAAGAACAAGGTGGTGTACAGCCCCTTGTGTGTTTGGTGATTAATGTGACTTGGCAAATCTCATTCCAACTCTAGCCTCAAACCAACCACATCTAGTGACTTCGCATCAATGCATTTGGTCAAACCATCCACTTGGGCAACAAGAATGTACACTCCAAGAGCCACCACCATTCTGATAGAACAAAGGAGAGAATGGGAAGCGAGAAGGCCCTTAGTTAAAGGGAACACTTTTGGGTTCCATAACCAGTGCTTGTAGCCCAAGTTTATTCGTCTAAGGGGTGTGCTTTGAATTCTCACTTGGTTTTTTTCTTTTTTTTTATGTTTTGTGTTTTTATGCGTGAGAACCACACCATGCAAAGACTTCCTGTTTTTATTATCTCAGCTTCAGATAATTAGGTAACATCGAAACAGTAAGAAAACTCAAGAAGAAACATTCAAGCACCCAAGAGAATGACCAACACAAAAGCATCAAGTTTCTTTGAAGTCACACCCTTTTCAATCCATGAGTCCTTCCTTAGTTTGAGAAATCCCTAGTCACCGATTCGTTAAAATTTTTATTAGAAAGGGACTGTACATTTCCAAGCCGAGAGAAACCATAGAAATTGGTGGATGGATGGATGAAGTGGTCTCATTGCCTACCATATCAAAAGAAACATACCTTAGTATCAACATTGTGACTTAAAGGTAAAAACCAAACATTAGCAATCAATATGAAAATAGTTCATACCATCATGAAGAATGCTTATTATGGGACAAACTTACAGGGTGGATCACACACACACACAAAAATTGAAAAAGTATAACAATGATGTAAAACAAAAACGAGAAAAGTTAAAGAAAATTCTAAAACAAAAATGTGTACAACAAAAATGTTGTAAAAATAAAACTTAAAAGAACTAAGGGCCCCATATGATTAGCATAGGTGTCCATCTCCCCCATGACTGAGTTGTAAGGGAGAGATCGGAAATAATGAGCGTCTGTTTGAATTTCTTAAAAGTGCTCAACTTCTCCCAACTCATGATCTTAGGTTGAGGGATGGAAGTTGGCAACGCTCATATTCCAATGTGTCTATTCCTTCGTTGTTGGCATGGGTTTCCTCAGTTCTTTCTAGGCATATTTGTCTACTCCTTCTAGTAGCTGTCAACCATGGGGTGTCTTCTACTAGTTGTGTGGTTGCTACATCCAAGCATCTTTGTTTCAATGTTTCCTGGGCACACCTATTATATGGAGGCATTTCCTCCATGTCATCACCCGATGAATTACTGTATGTGATGCATAGAACTTTCCTCTTCTCAATCTTTCCACATATGTTTATCTTAGAGATTTCCAAGGAAAGATCGTGGATCCTAAGGCATGCATCTACTGTACTCAGCGATGCCCTTCCCATTATAATCGGGAAGTCCCCTTCGTTGTTGTTCACTTCAATCACTAGAAAATCAGCTGGGTAAGACCAACCACACATAGTGGTGATGATGTCCTCCACCAATCCCAAGGGAATGGTGATGGACTGGTCTACCAGCTCTAGTTGAATGTTGCTCTTCTTGAGTTGGGGCAAGTTCCAGGCGTGATACATCTCTCATGAAATTAAGTTGACTTCAGAACCTGAGTCAAGAAGAGCCCTATGTGGTTTATTTCTAGTGATCTACAAATAGATTAAGGGACTCCCAAGGTCAGTTAGTTTCCTGGGAAGGTGGCCTACCTTGATCTAGTCAGTTATGGTATGTGTTAACATAACCGTATGTGTTACATTTTGTTGGACTGAAGGGTTCTCTGAAGTGTTAGATGGTGATGTAGGAGTGTACATGGCCTCAACCGCTTGTTGTTGTGAGAGTTTGTCTGGGCTTTTGGTTCTGAAGTAAGGTCTTCTCTTTTTACAATTGTCAGAACCAGCAGCGAGTTGGATATTTACAGCTCTCGCAGCGTGACGTTGCTACAGTTGAGAAGGAAGTTCCCCTTGCATTATTGGAGTAGGAGGTGTTATGGGAACTACTTGTGGTGGAAGAGGTG
>MNCI01001114.1:33376-76918 GCA_015680685.1 Gnetum montanum
AATAATAGGAAGTTAATAAGTCTTTGCATGATGTGGTTCCTATCCAAAAATCCATAAAAGCATAAAATTCAAAACAAAAAAAGAAGAAATGATGGGAATTCAAAGCACACCCCTTAGAAAAAATAATGGGCTATAAGCACTAGTTATGGGACTCGAAAGACATGTTACCAATGCCTGAAGGTCCCCTCTAACTAAGGCCCTCTTTCACTTCCTACTCCTCATTTCTTCTTAATTAAGGAATGGTGATTGATCTATGTGAGAATTCTTTTGCCTCGAGGGAGTGAACCGGTCTTAGAGTGACAATGCAAAGTCACTAAAAGTGGTTGGTTTTGATGTAAACTAAGGATGGAGTTTATTGAGTCATTTAACCATAGAATCCACAAGGGACTTCATGTGATCATGATTAGGAACTTCATTCCACTTTTTCTCTCATCCATCAATCCTTTTCATAATTCACCTCACTGCTAGTTTCTGTGTTCTTATTCAATGTCTTAGT
This sequence comes from Gnetum montanum, assembly GCA_015680685.1. NCBI lineage: Eukaryota > Viridiplantae > Streptophyta > Gnetopsida > Gnetales > Gnetaceae > Gnetum > Gnetum montanum. Next base: position 33,873 of record MNCI01001114.1, read on the forward strand.
TTATGTGCTAAAATTCTTAGGTAGATTCTTCTAGATTCAATCCTTAACTTGTCATAACCATTAATCAACTGTGGGGCCCACAAACTCCTTAGTTGAGGTTATGCAAGGGCAAAACATGTATGTGCCTACTATGGGGAGGACCCACTTGCATATCTCTTAGTTGGATTACGTAAGTCCCTTATCCTTAAGCATTTTTACAGTCAAATCTTTCATGCACCCCATCGATGCATCCAACTATGCGCTTCTTAAGCCATGATCTTCAATAAATTTCATTCTCTCAATCATTTCTCCAATTTTCATGAATTATCAAGCCCTCTTCAATATTTTATCATGTTCATGACTTTTCTAACTCTCTATGGACACTAATTTCATAAGAAAACTCTTTGTATTTTTCAACATATTTAAAGTGAAAATTCTGGTTGTAGGCTCCATAGACGAGTACCCGTCAATGGAGCTCATGCGTAAACAAGACCCCATATATAAGATCCCATTAATGAAAGGGTCCACCCACCTATATATAGGTGGCTACTGATGAACCGTGATATCATGTACACGATATCACATCCACGATATCGGATCAACCATGTGATATCAAAACCTGATATTGCAGCCTGTCTCATTATCTATAAATAAGACATGGCGCCTTTGGTTTCCACAGTTAAGAATTAGTCCCTTAGCCAAACTCTTGTCATTTTCTCCCTCCAGAGTTAGAATTATTTCTGCATGCCCACAGTAGGAGTCATAGAGTGAACAGATCTTTATTCGAGCATTGTGTACCTAAGCACCCTTTGTGTATGGCAATAAAGATGAACTTTATGATAAACCTTGTAGCATACAAAATAGATTAATTAGTGTTAATTATTATTTAATACTTGCATAGTTAATTAATGAATTCTCTCACCCTACAACTCTCTTAGTTAATTACACTCAGTATGACTGCTTCGAACATGCGTGTAGCGCTTGGTAATCCAATAACGATTGGTGTTTGGTAATCCCAACAGCGTTGCACTAGTTTAGCATGTGTACAGAAAGTGGGAACGGATACTGTTGTTAGGAATACTTAGAACTTATTTAATAAATAGTTAAATTAGATTAGTTACTCAGTTACTTCTCTCTCCCCTCCTTATTAGCACAAGATAGAAAACACATAAAAAACCAAAAAAATCATATACCTCAAGCTTACTTAACCATACAATCGTGACATACAAGTAAGTTTGGGAAGACAATGATTAATCAACTCATTATCATTCCACAAGGTGCATAGGCACTTATTCCTTAGAATTCAACCAGATTGTGCATGAAATGCTCATATTTTTATGGTTGAGCATAGGGGTACCTCGCTACTCATCATTGGTGCCGTTGCCAAGGACTTTGTTGTTTGCGCATTAAGTAGAACTTAGGAAATTATTCACATCGTTGGAATGAACCCTTAGGGTTGGTTAAAGGAAAACAATATATATATATATATATATATAATATTATATAAATATATAGTACATTGAATACTAAACAAGACAAGATGTCTTCTTCTTTGCACAAGAGCACTTCACCACCTAGGACTAACACAAGAAGCAATCGGCGGCAACATACACATGATGTCGATCCACCAGTTCCTCAATAGTGTCATGTGGTATATATTCATCCTAATGAATATATACCTAACTTCACCTTTATTCTCCACCAAGATGAACAGCTGCATTGGCATGAATTGAAAGGTAACATAGTGTTACCTCCCGACCGTTCAATCCCAAGTATGCTTCTTTGTGCTCTCACACGAATAGGCATGCAACACTTACACATAGAGTACATTGCGCAGGACTATGATTCGAGAGACTATCATCCTACTAAAGTGCAATGTCAAAGGGATTATCAATAGGAGAGACACCATAAGTCCTTGAAGGGAAAATGGTCTAAGGATGCCCCACACGTTTTAAGTGAAATTGAGGGTGATGAACCTGCCTCAGGTAGTCACCAACATAATGATGTTCTTTCCCTTGACTTTGGCCAAGGGGTTGTGATACAAAACCTTCATTCTACTATTCACAACCCAGGTGCTGATACCAATGAACACAGAGTCTGAAAAAGGAATAAAGACACATGACAAAGGTGGGCATTCTGATCGCAATCACGATTGAGGAAAAGACCACCGAAGAGAAGGTAGTAAACATCGTAATGTGGCGGTTCTCCTTCTTCTTCACCATCATTGTCACCTTCACCCTCTCCTTCCATGTTCGGATGTACTTATAGAGAAATAGATCATGAGGATAAGGGTAAACAAAGTGGAAGTCATAAACAGGACAACCAAGATGGAGGACGAGGGAACTCTAGGGAATCACACCACAGAAGAAGGGAGAGTAGGGAACCGCGTAGACACCATAGACGCTATGAACGAGATGATCATGATGAACCCCTACTCACCATTCAAAGCATGCCAGCTATAACTAAGGTCGTAAGAGTTCCAACAAGGCACTAGAAAGATAGTAGGATCAAGAGGCTAGACATGAATAACATCCCACGATTTGAAGGGGGATATAACGCTAATCCTCAAAATCACTTACAAGAATTTCATGATGTGTGCCTTGAAAAACATAGAAAATGAGTGTAAAAAGCTTAAGTTGTTCCCATAAATACTAATAAAATAAGTTAAAAGCTAGTACTAGTCCTTAGAATCGGAAGTCATTCGTAGGTGGAGTACGATGCTAGAATTTTTTAACGATAAGTACCAAATGTACTCCCAGGTGTCTAACCTAGGAAATCAAATCCAAGGATGGAAACAAGGAAGTCATGAACCCTTGGATGCTACCATGGGCTGCTATTATACACTCTTACATCATTGTCCTAGCCATGGCTATTCACAGCGGGATCAACTACACCATCTCATAGATGGGCTTAGGCATGAAACAAGAAGGACCCTTGGGACTTATGCCCAAGGAAGGTTATCTAAGCTTAGGTCCCATCAAATTCATAGACTATTGGAGCAAGTAGATAAATAAGAATATGATCTACAAAAAAGAGAGAGTGCAGAAGAATACAAACGAGATCCTTCCCTTTGAAAGAAGGGAGTAATATTTTGTGAGATGAGGAAGAGTCACCACTCGAAGAGATGGTGAATAGGAAAGCCTTGCTCATTCAAAAGTTAGCATCAAAAGTATTAGCAAAGGTAGACAAAATTTGGGACTCCCTGGATAGTAGGTTTTAAACTATGCTCGAAGTAGTAGAGGAGTCTAGGCAGCAAGGTAGTGATTGTGATAGAAGGAAAAAGAGAGAAGCAAAGAATGCATGTAACAAGGGTAAGGGTAAAGTTGCTATTATCAAAGAGGTTGTGGATTCAGATGATGATGATAGTGGATGTGAGATCTATCAATACAACCATCCTAAGGGATGTTGCCCTATAATCTCACATTTACAGGAGTCTAGGGTGTATGCACTTAATTCATAATTAAACAAACAGTAAACATCCTGATGGTTACCTTATCCCCAAGGTAGTTCCACCAACCCTTAACGTATTATCCAAGTAGAAATCCACCACAACCAATCAAGTAACATCAACAGTGGCAACACCCACAATCATGGGGAATGCCACCACCAAGGCAACAATATCCTTACCGACAACCAAACCTATATGGATACTACGTGCAGCATCTGATCTCTCCATGTGACTTTGTTGGTCACGTTACGTCCCAACATCATTGGCAAGCCCATGAATACTATAGGACTTCCTCTCCTAGGGGCAACATCCCACAAGTATACCATCTTTCCAATCCAACTGCATCTCTTCCACCAATAGCTTCATTACCACCTACTCCAACAATGCAAGGTGAACTCCTTGCTCAGCCACAGCAACGCAATGCCATAAGGGCTGTTAACCCTCAACCTACTATTGGTTCTAACAATAGTATGAATAAAATATCTTTCTTCAGAACCAACAGTCCAACCAAGCCCTTGCAACCCCAAGTGGCTGAGTCTTTGGATGCCTCCATATCAACTAAAGCTTTGGAGCTCCCTTCAAACTTAACACCACATTCAACACATATGGTCATGTTAACACATGTTGTTACTTATTGGATTAAATCTGGCCACCTTCCCAAGAAATTCTTTGATCCTGGGAGTCCCCTAATCTATCTACAAATCATTGGAAATGAACCATGCAAAGCTCTTTTGGATTCAAGTTTCGGTGTCAACCTAATATCCCAAGAAATGTATAAGGCCTTGAACCTACCCCCATTGAAAAAGAGAAATGTCCATTTAGAGTTAGCCAACCACTCCATCACTATCCCCTTGGAATTAGTGGAGGATATTGTTACCATTGTTTATGGGTGGTTGTATCCAACTGACTTCTTGGTGATCCAAGTGAATAATAGTAAGGGGAACTTCCAAATCATAATGGAAAGGGCATGGCTAAGTACTATAGATGCATGCCTAGGAATCCATGATCTTTCCCTAGAAATATCTATGGAAAATACTTTTGGAAAGATCGAGAAGAAGAAGGTTCCATGCATCGCATATAGTAACATAGGGTGCAATTGTGTGCAAAGATCATGGGTTTTGCTGAGTTTGACATTGCCTACATGCAATCAGTGTGCACAAATGATCAACATACAAAGGTGCTTGTATGCAGTAGCCACATGACAAGAAAACACCCAATCGCTGATAGCTAATCAAGAAAGCAACTCAGTAATATGCATGGAACTAATTGAGGGTTTGACTTGTGCTTATATAGATAGCATTGATGCATTAGAGCAAGTCTACCACCAACTTCCCAGTCCTAACTTAGAAAACATCAACTGGGGGAAGTTGGAAATTCCCAAGAAATTTAAACAAGAGCCCCTAGAGCTAAAACCATTGCCCACCAGTATGGAATACATGTTCCTTAAGAATGGAAAACAAGTAATCATCAACAAAAGACTTGCTCCGCAACAAAAAGCAAGTCTGCTCAAGGTAATAAAAAAATGGTTAAAAGCCTTCACCTGTTCATATCCAAAATTAACTAGAATAGATCCTAAGATATGCCAGCATAGGATTTACACTAACTCCTCCATGAATCCTTGAAAACAACCATAGAGGCAATTGAACCCAAAGTTGAAGCAAGTAGTAAAAGAAGAAATTGAACAGTTTCTAAAGGCTAGGTTAATATACCCCATTGTTGATAGCGAATGGGTTAGCCCCTTGGTAATCATGCCTAAAAAGGGAGGCAAATGGAGGGTGTGCATAGATTTTAGGCTACTAAAAATGGCAACATTCAAGGATCACTTTTCATTGCCATTGGTTGAGCAAGTCTTAGACACAATCGTAGAGTATCGCTATTATAGTTTTTTGGATGACTATAGCGAATACAACCAAATACAAATAGCCCTAGAAGACCAAGCCAAAACTACATTCACCAATCCTTGGGGAACGTTTGCATACAAAAAAATGTCGTTTGGCTTGTGTAATGCCCCTACCACATTTCAATGCTTAGTTCTAAGCATATTCCAGCAACAGATAGGAAATGGTGTAGAAGTACTTATGGATGACTTCTCCACTTACAGAGCAAGTTTTGATCAAGCCTTGGACTACTTAGAGTAAGTGTAGATGTGTGGAGACTAATCTAAGGCTCAACTAGTAGAAAAGCCATTTAATGGTGCAAGAAGGCATAGTACTTGGGCATAAAGTTTCACATACAAGGATAGAGGTAGACCCTGAGAAAATCAAAGTCATCCAAGGAATCACCCATCAACAGAAAACTGTCAAAGACATTTAGTCATTCCTTGGACACACTGGCTACTATAGGAGATTCATAGAGAACTTTTTGAAGGTTGCCAAACCATTGGTAGATTTAACGAAAAAGGACATACCCTTCAAGTGGACCAGGGAATGTGAACTAGCCTTCCAAACTTTGAAGCAGAATCTAGTAGAAACACCCATTCTACAAGCTCCTGACTAATCTAAACCATTTCATGTCATGACTAATGTGTCCAACTATGCCTTAGGAGTCGTACTTACATAGTTAGATGACCAAAAATGCCCTTATTACATCCACTGTGCAAGTAGAAGTATAGCTAGTGCACAACTTAACTACACTACTACAGAAAAAGAATTAATGGTTTTAGTGTTTGCACTAGAAAAATTTAGGCACTATGTATTGGGATACAAATTATTCATACATACAGATCATAGTGCAATATGGTTCCTCATGAATAAGCCAATGGTAAGCCCCTGTATTATACAATGGCTAGTAATCCTACAAGAGTTTGATCTAATGATGATCGATCATAAAGACACTGAGAATGTAGTTGCTGATCATTTATCTCGATTGCGCTGGGACAACAAAGAGGATGAGTATCCTATTTTTGATCACTTCCCTGATGAGTTCCTCTTTGCCGATGTAGTGAATGACCAATCACCCACGAAGACAAACTAGTACAATAGCATTTTGACCTATCTCATTACCCAACAAACACTACAAGACTTGGACCTTAAGAAGAAACAATAGTTTCTTCACAGAGCCAAGTACTTTATGGAAATCAATGGACAACTTTACAAAGTATGTCCCGATGGCTTGGTTCAATGGTGTGTTCCCGATATAGATCAATTGAGAGTTCTCCAAGATGCTCATAAGGGCCCTTGTGGGGGGTCGCTATGCTGGGAGACGAATGGCTATTAAGATCCTGCTTGCATGGTATTATTGTCCTACCTTGTTCCGAGACACCTATCAATTCGTCCAATCTTGTAAGAACTATCAACATGATGGGTGAATGACTACTAAAATGGAGAGTTCGCAATAATGGATTCAATCGCTAGAACCCTTCGACATTTGGGGGATTGATTTCATGGGGCCCATTACGCCAATGTCCAATGGAAAAGCTTACATCATAGTTTTCGTAGACTACTTAACAAAATAGGCTGAAGCAGCTGCTATTAAAGATTGCACATCATCTATAGCTGCACGATTTGTTCAACAACAAGTTGTCAATGTAACGACGGAAAACTTCGGTCGCTGGAAAATACCGAATGGAAATCCATGTACACAGTCTTAACCACGGATCTGTGCGAGGGCCATGCTGGAGAAAACAAATCCGCGGTGCCCTGAACGGTCTTGTCGATCAGACAGGGACTTACTCAATCAGTAAATAGACGAATATCGCGATAATATGTGTATTATATAGATATTCCACGAAACAAATTGATTCGATGAATTGTGAAAGGAGTAGAAAACGATGTAAATAAATTGAAATAATGACAACGTCAGTGCGACAAGGAGGATCAGATTTAAGATGCACAATTCCAAGATCTATGTTTTGACTTGAAGACTGAGAATATTGTATATAAAGTTCCAATGGCAAACTCCGCTTATCTTGTGCGAAGCATACACAAAATAATAGGAAAACTGCTCAACAAGGAGTATAGAATGAAGCTCGGTCTACCTCGTAAGCCAAAGATGGAATGCAAGGAAGGTCAAGCCTGGACGTCTATCGATCAACTGTTTCTTATCAATAAATCTTGCTGACCGCACCAGACAATCTCTCGATCTCTGATCTGCTCCCTTTGTCTTCGGTAGTCTCTGCTCAAAACTGCCAATGATCGCCAATGGAGAGAACTGTATTTTGCCAAAGGACTGATCACTCCTGCTGCCAATGCTCAAGAAAATGTCTTATGTCTTTGCTCAAAGGTGATGTCCTCACAGAAAAGCTGAAGATCCAAATCCCCTTTCTTTCTTTGGCAACTGGAGTATTTATAGGTTCGGTAGTGTGTGGAGAAGGCACGGCCTTGATGACACGTGTCTTGAACCTTCAAAATACCATTGACTTGGCAAACTTTGTGTTGAAACTGGTCATGTCACATCACACTTTTGGGAAAGAGGGCAAAGTACGCTATCAACCACTTCTGCTGAAGCTGCTTCATGATTACGCTACGATACGCTGATGAGCGTATTATGCGTATGGATAGCAGGTGCGTGCCGGGTACTGCCTTAGTTGACTTTAGGCTATATTACGCTTGTTTACGCTACGTAGAGTGGCGGAGCGTAATAGAGCGTAAAAGTAGTTAGCTCAAGCTGTTTTTCGCTCATTTACACCGCAAAGCGTAATAAAGCGTAAAAATGGTCAATTTTACAATAAGTTACGCTTGTTTACACTGTGTAGCATAATAAGTGTAAAGCGACCAATCTGCAAAAAATAAGAAATCCATCCGCCTCGCTTCTTTAGACTCTGACTTTGACTTTCTCAAAGCTCATTACACTGCACTCATTACGCTGCCCTGCGTAACGAAGCGTAAACTCAAACCTGAACAAAAGACTTAGCGGAATATGCGACAAGTCTTAGTCCTTAAACTTCATCCTATTCGCCGAAGTAAGTTACTTTCTGATATTGGGCTATGTTAAACAGAGTTACGCTGGGTGACACTACACTATGTTTGCGTAATGTAGCGTAAAGAGAGAAAACAAAGTAAGGTTGAAATTTGTAAGAAACTTGGAAGCTTGATGCTGCGTGCCTCTTTTCCTTGCTCTGTCTTCTGGATTTTTGTCGCAAACTTTCGCCCAAATCGTGAATCTTCACCTTAGGCCGATTCACAATTTCTACGGTGTTTCAGTCAATAGGTTTGATGTGCCACGTGCACTTATCTCAGATAATGGTACACACTTTACAAGTGCAAATTTTCAAAAACTAATGCAACGCTTAGGGGTTGAGCACAAATTGACTACACCATACCACCCCCAAGCAAACAGTCAAGCCAAGGTCACCAACAGGGAGATTACCAAGATACTGACTAGAATTATTAGAAAATATAGGTAAGATTGGAGCACTAAACTGAATGATGCTCTTTGGGCATACCGCTCGACATGGAAACTCCCTATAGGCTACTCTCCCTATGAGTTAGTGTATGGAAAACTTTCAATGCTCCCTATCCAAACTAAGCTCTATACACTAACCACAGCATGTGACCTCAACATTGATCTTGATCTAGCATAAAAAAAAAGGTTAATGACTCTTAACTTACTAGATGAGAACCAACTAGCTGCCCTATCATCTAATAAGTTGCACAAGGCATTTAATAAACAATGTCATAACCTGAAAATTAGGAGAGTTAAGTACCAACCAGGAGATAAGGTTCTCTACTAGAACCCCACACATGTGTCACAATGAACCAAATTTCAATCATTGTGGGAAGGACCTTACATTATTTATGCAACTTTTCCTTCAGAGGCCATGACCATATATAAACTTGAAAGCCCAAAAAAGAGACTGTTAGTCAATGTGCAACAAAAAAAAACCTTTCTATGAGTTCAAGTCAGCTAGGACATATGCTACCTCTATAAGTGGGCAACCTTGCTCATTATTTCGGATCTCCTCCTTCCAACTCAGTCATGGGGGAGATGGCTACCTCGGCTAATCATTGAAGGCCCTCAGTTCTTTCTAATTTTTTGGTTTACACATTTTTGTTTTACACATTTTTGTTTTACATATTTTTTGTTTTGCACATTTCTTTAATCTTTCTTATTTTTGTTTTACACCATCGTTCATATTTTTACCATTTCTTTGTGTGATTACTTTATTTTGTTCATTACCCAATAAGTATTCATGATGGTGGTATGAATAATATCATATTGATTGCTAATGTTTGGATTTTACCTTTGAAGTATGATGTTGATATTAAGATATGGTTCTTTTGATTAATAGGCAATGAGTCCATGTCATTCATACATCCATAAAATCCTATGGCCTCCCTTGCCTTGGAGCTGTATAGTCCCTTTCTTTAATAAAACTACTAACGAATTGGTAATTGGGTATTTCTCAAACTATGAAAAGACTCAAAGGATGAAAAGGGTGTGGCTTCAAAGGGATTCTATGCATTTGTACTGGCTATTCTCTTGAGTGCTTAGATGCTTTTTCTTTGGGTTTTTTTCCATTCTGACCATTCATCAAATCATCGAAAGCTGAGTTCAATATATATATAATAAGTGTTTTCATGGTGTGGTTCTCATGCAAAAAAAAAATAGTGAGAATTCAAAGCACACCCTTTAGACACAATAATGATCTTGGGCTACATACACTGGTTATGGCACTGGAAAGACATGTTACCCATGCCTGAAGGTTCCCTCTAACTAAGGCCCCTTTTCACTTCCTAGTTCTCCATCTTGTTCTCCTTGGAATGGTGATGACTTTTTGTAGAGGCATTCTTGTTGCTCTAAGTGGATGGGTTGGTTAAATTTTTTGATGCGAGGTCACTGAATGTGGATTGGTTTGAGTCTAGATTTGGAACAAGTTCTACTTGATCACATTAACCATGAAACAAACAAGGGATTTTACACAACCTTGTTTTTGGATTTCCATTCCATCCTCTCCTCTCCACCTTTCTTTTCCATTTCTCACCTCATTGTCGATTTTATCATTAGTCTATATCTTGGTTAATGCATTATTCTTCCTTGGTAATTTCTTATGGGTCATTTTTAAATTTTTTCTTTCCAATGACATTCCTAGAGCCTATAGACTCTTTGGTTTGTGGGTCTATCATGGCATCAAGGGCATAAGCCTGCTTTGGTGAGGACCCACTGGCATTCCTCTTTTGGTACGTTGGTTAACTTCTTTCTCTTAAACATTTCCTACAATCACCATTTTTTGTTTCATCCCCATCCATGACATCCATTTTATTGGCGTTGCCATTGTTCCTTTTTTTCCCATCCTATTGCTACCAGAGGTTCACTCTTCGTCATGGGGGCTCGGGCATGAAAATTTTTCAATTTTTCCTAACCCCTACACCTTAGGTAGTAACTAGTGTTAAAATTCCAAAACCAGTATCTGCCATAACCATAACTCAGCCAATGCACTTCACGTCAAAGCAAGGTATTAACTACATTGTGATCTATCTACCCTCGCTCATTTGTAACTGTGTTGTGTGTGCAGATGGCAATCATACAATAATGAACTGGGCCTAGAGGATGCACTCAAGATGGACCGGAACTGGAACATTCACGAAAGGAGCAAGATTGGTGGTTTGGCTATGGATGAACAAAAATAGGTGCAATATTGGCATTGGCAGCAACACATCTCATTCTTTTCTCTATCTCGCCTTCTTCTCTTTCATCTACCAATAAGGCTAGATTTCATTTATGTATAGTGTTCACTTTTGTGGTCATAAACACTAATGTTATCATGTATTGTATTGTTGATTCGTTCACTAGGCACGTTGAGTCAGTCACCCCATTTCACCATCAATAGTCATTCAGTCAATAATCCCATACCTTCCCAATATTTTGTAAGGAACTCAAGGACGAGCTTTCATTCAGTCATGGGGGTATGATGAATCATGATATCGCGTCCACGATATTGCATCCACGATATCAAATCAACCATGTGATATCGAATACCTAATATCACGGCCTATCTCATTATCTATAAATAAGAGGCGACACCTTTGGTTTCCACAGTTAAGAATTAGTACCTTAGCCAAACTCTTGCCATTTTCTCCCTCCAGAGTTAGAATTATTTTTGCGTGCTGACAGTAGGAGTCATAGAGTGAACAGATCTTTATTCGAGCATTGTGTACCTAAGCACACTTTGTGTACAATAATAAAGACAAACTTTATGATAAAACTTGCAACATATAGAATAGATTAATTAGTGTTAATTATTATTTAATGCTTTTGTAGTTAATTAATGAATTCTCTCACCCTACAACTCCCTTAGTTAATTACACTCAATATGACTACTTCGAGCATGTGTGGAGCACTTGGTAACCCAGTAACGATTAGCGTTTGGTAATCCCAGCAACGTTGCACTGGTTCAGGATGTATACGAAAAGTGGGAATGAATACTCGTGTTAGGAGTACTTAGAACTTAGTTAATGAATAATTAAATTAGATTAGTTACTCAATTACTTCTCTCTTTCCTCCTTATTAGCACAGGATAGAAAACACATAAAAAACCAAAAAAAATCATATACCTCAAGCTTACTTAACCATACAACCGTGACATACAAGTAAGTTTGGGAAGACAACGATTAATCAACCTGTTATCATTCCACAAGGCGCATAGGCACTTACTCCTTGGAATTCGATCAGATCATGCATGAAACGCTCGTATTCATATGGTTGAGTGTAGGGGTACCTCACCGTTCATTAGCTACAGTTAAGAATTTTTCACATTTTCTCATAAATAAGGGGAGAGTTTCTCAATTTTTTAGAGCCCAGAACCTTCCAAGAGCCATAACTTCCTAACCATTTGTCTAATTAACTCTGTTCTTTGACCCTATAGCTACCAGAGGTAATCTCTTTATCATGGGGGCCAAAAACCTTACTTTTTTGATGAAAAATTTTCTAACTCCTACAAAGGTTTAAAAAAGAAATCAACATTAGAACATCAATTTATGAGAGTTAAACCCTTTCAACCCTATAGCTACCAGAGGTAAGCTCTTTGTCATGGGGGCCATAAACCTTATGTTTTTGATAAAAAAAATTTAAAAAAAAATTTCTAACTCCCACAAAGGTTTTAAAAATAAATCAACATTAAAACATCAATTTATGAGAGTTAAACCCTTTCAACAAGCTCCAATAACATTCTAAGTTAAAAATTATTAAAATAATAATAAAATAATCTATCTACAATGGTCCAAATTTAGCCTAAGTGTAACTACACAACAAGACAAGGTACCAAAATGTTGTAAGTTACACATTGAATGCTAATCCTTGGCTATGTTTTGACCACAAATGACATCTAAGGGAAAGCACATGCAAGAAGGAGGCCTATCCCAACCAAGGGACAAACAACCACAAATAGGAAGGGGTCAAGAACAATCCCATGAGCAAGCAAAGACCCATTCCATAGGAAATCTTTAGGAGGAGATTGAAGTGGAATCTATCTAATAGATTCTTAAAGAAGCAGCCATGATAGAATAATCTCACTAAGATGAGGCACCAGAGCCAAGATCAAACCTTGAGGTCACCTTGATGGAAGCCTGTCTTAGGCAAATTGTAAACAAGGAGGTCCAAAAATCCATGTTCCAGGAGTTGAAATTTAGAACTTTCTTAGAGTCTGCACCTCCAAAAGTAAAGACTCAATTCCCACAATCACTACCAGCAGGGAGTGGTACATCAAAGAGACATACTTATTTTGGAATAATCGACAAGTTGTTCAACGATCAAGATTAAGAACAATTTAGTGTCCTACTTAGTGAAATCCATTACAGAGGCCCTTGGGTTATTAGAAACTGGGGCAATTTAGTTGAAATCCCAATGTAGGCAAATCCTAGTGTTAAGAAGGGATAGACGTAGTGGTGTTATGGAGTTGATCGTAAGGAGCTTGGTGTATTAACCACAATGAAATATGCATACTTCAAAATTGCAGCCTTCCACATTAATCCAACAATAAGTCCAAGTAAGATTACAGCCTTCTCCACTTATCCATGTGTAGCTCTAAGTGGTAGATTCCCAATCAATCTTCCACAACTAATCTATCTTGAGATAGAGAAGCAGTTTAAAAAAAATGAACATGGAAGGAAGGCACTCCCTTTTTCATATCTCATTTAGAAATTATGCAAGATGGAAGGCATAACATGCTATACAAATGACGTTGTCTAATGCGCTTCATCTGCTTCTTGGGCAGAGATGATGAAGGAAAAAGTGCCTACCAAAAACATCCAAGAAGAGGAGCAACAACCACCACCTCCACCATCCACTCATGAAATAACATCAAAGGCCTGCATCATCCTTGAGTGCATGCACGAGATCCAAGAGTAGCTTATATGTGAGTAGGAGTAGCAAGTACGAATGAGTGGTGGAAATCCATCTATGTATCATCCTACAATGAGTCACCTTAATGAAGTGGCTCAAACCATTAGCTAGATGGAAGGAGGTGGACTAAGTTTCTTAATTCAAAAAACATAACTACCTGTAAGATCAAATCCTAATACCCAAGAGGTAATAGTATCCCTCTCTCAAGAGCAGTAATTCACAAAAATCTCTAAGTTCTACAACTTTCTCAATGCATTTGGAAGAGGATGAGGGGACAATTGTCTTGGTGCTGTAGCACCATGGGCAGGAGATAGTGGTAGAGGTCATTGCTAATAGGATTTTCTAGGCATTAAATGCACCTATGGCATCTATACCAAACATTTTTACACTTAGATATGTGTAGATGTCTGTAGGAACAATTAGTGACAGATTGAGTGTAGCCCAGCATGAGGAGTTGCTGAAGCAACTGGTGGGAACCGAGCAACTAATTCTAGATGCTTTTAAACTTTTGAATAATATCACTGCTACCTAGTCATAACTACTTGAGGCAAAGGGTAGGTGTATCATATTAGAGGGATAGCTTGAAATAGCCAAAACTAAAAATCAACAATTGGTCGTACAGGTTGCTAAACTTAGAAACTACCTCCCGCATCCCATGATACTCGACCAGGTAACCACAAGAGATGAAGCTTTCCAAAAGCTTTAATAGAAACTTAGAAAGGCCAATTTTGCAAAGGAATCAGTGGTCTTTAATCAGTCCTTAGAAAATGCAATGACCTATAACATGCAGATGGACTTGGATTGGATTTGCTAGGAGAACAAGTACCTAACCACAGAAGACCACTTCTTGTACAATTTTGATGCACAAAAATGATAACTGGAAGATTTTATCCATCAACAGCAAGAACAACTATCCAGAGTAAATAATGAACTAAGGAGATTGGTATCTGAAAATAGAAATCTCTCCATAGATGAAGTCCAATCTCTTCACCAAAAATTTGTGATAGAGATAGCTACCTGGAAGAACAAGGCTCTCAAATTTGAGAGTCAAAAATCACTATAGAGATCAAGTTAGTCTACATGAAAAATGCATCCATATGGCAAAGGAAAAAGTTAATGATGCCCTCTAGTAGCTCAAGAAAGGAGGCAATGTTTGGCAGCCTATCTTTGATGGGCTTAATGACTATAAGAAATTTGAGATCCACATGAAAGAGTTGTAGATTGAGAAGATGATGGAGTACATGGAGCTTGCCAATCTTTGTTATGCAAACCTAGTGATGCTGACTGTTGGATGGTCATGGTCAAAGTTGGAGAAACAAGTGGCCAACTCATACTTGTTGTATGAGATAGAGTTCAAGATCCATAATAGGACCAAGCAACAACTTGAGATTGCCAATGATGAACTCAAGGTTTTCAAAGCAAGATTCATCAATCAATGATCAACTGTTGAGAACCTAGCCAAAAGGATGAACAACTACCAAGATTTGCAAAATGCAATCAAGGCATTTGATGTTGAACACAAAATTTTCGCTACTTGATTTGTCAACATTAAGGAGCTATTCTTGGCAATGTTCTATCCTTGGGATGTTGCCACTCTGGTCCACATTTAAGATGTTGCGTGGACTATGAATGACCCCAGGAGAAAGAAGGAGAAGATGACAGCACTATTGAATTCCTTTCATCTTCCACCAAAAGTTGCAGCTGCAGCAAGACAACCATAGCCACCTCAACCATCGAATGTGCCCAAAGTAAGAGAAGGTCCTTTAGAGCCTCAACCTCCACTTCCTATGATTGTTTAATATTCTCCAATGTCTTCATACCATCTAAGGAATTATGTTTGTTATTTTTATCTTGGTGTTCAATTTTATTATCATAAACACCAAAATTTTGTAATCATTGTAAAAATGTACACTTGAGCACTTAGTTTTGTTGTTTTGATTGTGTGTTTGTTTTGTGTGTCAATAATCCCATACCCTTCCAAATTTTTTAAAGAACTCAAGGACAAGTTTTCATTTAGTCATGTGGGTATGATGAAGTGTCATGATTAGCCGCATCGACACAACCCTGTTGACATGATCCCTTTCATGTGTGGTTTGATCCATTGACATGTATCCATTGATGGGGCCCCCTATTTTTGCCTATAAATGTGTGCCTTCAGCCACATTTATGGCATCAAGTCTCATAATTTTAGCAAAGCTCTTACAATTTTTTCATTTAGAAGTTAGAATATTTTCTAAGTGTCCGTAATAGAAGTCAAAGAGTGTATAGATCTTTATTTAAGCATTGTTGTACCTGAGCACTACAATGTGTGCAGCAATAAAGATGAGTTTTTTGATAAACCTTGTAGCACTTAGACTAGATTAATTATTTCCCTTATGCATTTAATATTTTAAGCAATTTTCTTTAATGTTTTAAGTAATTAAGTAATTAATTAATTAATTAAGAAAAATAGGATAAATAGAAATTAATTAAAACATATAAATACAACCACTTTGAGCATATGTGTAACATTTGGTAAGCCCAAAAATGCATAATGTTTGGTAACCCAATAGCATTATACACGTTTAGGATGTGTATGGCAAGTGGGAACAGATGCTTGTGTTAGGATTAGTTAAGTGTTAGCTACTTAATTAGATTAAATTAGCAATTAAATATCTTTATTTATTACTCTTTATTCTTAGGTGACTTAGAACATAAAAGGATAAAAATGATAAAAACCATATGCCTCAATTATACAACCATTTCCTTATACTTAGAAGTGTAACTAGGAAGACAACAATTGTAACAATTAGTTTCACCTCCTAGAGACTAGTGTACTTATAAGGCTAGAAGTCGTTGGAATTTGACTAGATCATGTGTAATTCTTGTGATTCATATGGTTGGGCATAGGGTAGACTTGCCACTCATTAGAAGCGAATAAGCAGCATGAAGACAATCCAAGTTATTGTGTTTCTAATGGTGAAAGAAAGCTAAGTGGTAATCTTCCAAACACTAAGAAGAAGAACATGAAGAAGAGGAAAAATGATGGAAGAAGGGAAATTAGTTTGAGAAGACCTAATCCTTTTGAATTTTCTTAATTTTCTTTGGTTATAGGTCATGGAAGAAACACATGGGATTTGGTGCTCTCCAAATGGAAGCATAGTGAATCCTTTGAGGGCAAAGACCATATCCACTCTTCTTTCATTAATTTCTCCATTTTGATGTAAGCACAAAATTGTGCTTGTGTGTGTGTGTTTATGTGTGTCATGCAAACATTGTGTTGTGTGTTTATATGCGTTTGTGAAATAAGTTTGGATGGTAGAGGCAAAATGTTGTGAGCTCTAACCATTCCATGTATGTTGTGTTTTGGTTTGTGTGTGAGGGGGCAATAGCTATTCCAAGTGTAAAGGCATCTTGTATGGGAATCAAAAGTCTTTTAAAGGAGGAGGGTGCTGATGTGGATATCAAACAGGCCAATGCAACCTCTCCATTAATGGGATCTTTCCATGAAGTTTGGCATGTTTGAGAGTGTTTTGGGCCTATTTTGATAACCTTAGGATATTCTAGGAGCTATGGGGCCTTGTTGAAAGGTGTCCAGAGGTTCTAGGCCTCAAAATAAGCGTCTTTAACTTTGACCTTGGCAAGAAAGGCGTCTTCACTGACAGTTAGACGTCTTTATTACATATTAGACGTTCTGCACCTTAAAGATATCTTCTCTAATAACTTCTACACTTAGGACAGACATCTCCTATTTCCCTAAGATGTCTTCTTTGGTAACCTCTACACTTGAGAAAGATGTCTCCTTAAGATTTTAACAGACATTAACTTGAATGATCAATTGGAGGAAAGATGAAGAGACAGGGGGAAAAGGTATAATAGATCCTTTGGGCCTTCAATTTGATGAAGAGAGTTTCAAGAGAGAGTCTAGGGAGAGAGAGATAGAGTCTTGGCAAGGTGCCTTCATCATCATCCTTGTAAGTGTGTTATTACTTTGATTAAGTGTGTGAAAGTTAGATTGAATCTCTTACCTATCCTTGGGAATTGTGCTTCCTTTTAGCTATAATTTCTCCATTTGAGCAAGAATAAAGCTTTCATTTTCTTTTCATGTTCAAATTTGATGTTTTTGTGACATTGAGAGAGCTTGGATTATGGAATCCATAGGAGCTCCTCATCAATATGATATTCATCTTCTACTATTGCACGTATAGAAAATTTGCATGTGTTTTTATCTTTCAATATTAATCCATCTCTCCATTTTAATCAATAGATAGTGAGGTCCTACACAAGCATGCATGATTTCCACCTTACTTTACCTAGAAATATTAGCAGATAATATGTAATTGGCCAAATATAAATCTTCTTGAATACTTATAATATTATTTTTTGTACAATTAAGAAGATTGATTTTAATAAAAAAGATGTTTATGAAAACCAAATGATATGGAAATAGATTCTTTGTGCTTAATGGGATTGAAAAGACTAAAAATTCGTTGATCAACTCCCTAGAAAATTAACAAAAGATTAAATAGTTCATCAAAACATGAAACTTTTAAATACTCTTTAGTTTGAACATCAAAATCTAGAGTCCAATTATATATGAATAAGCATTACTTTATGCTTATGTATAAATTACCCTGTATCTAGGACATACTGCACTGTTGAAACATTATTTAGCTTAAGAAGACAAAAATGAGAATAGTACCTTGCATAAATGACTTAAATATTATGTGATTAACAATAAAGTTTCATTTGTAAAAAGTTGTGATGTTGTAACCTTTAATGCAAAGTTACATCTACAAAGTCATAATTACAATAAATGCCCATAAATATAAGTCACATACCATATTTATGATACTTTTTGAACATAATTGTAGCTAGGCTATGTCAATTTATTTCCATAACTTAGTAATAGTTATCAAGTAAAAAGGATCATTATCACCCATAGCCAAAATGCTCATCTCGTTAAGTGGGGTCCGAGGAGAGTTGGTAAATGAGCAAAAGCCTAACTACTTTGAGTGGTTGTACCTAGGCTCAAACCTGGACCTTAGACTAGAGAAACAAGCATTTTACCATCACTCCAAATGATAGACCTTAGTAATGAGGTACTCCAATAGTTAGCGAGTACTTGTAACATAAATCTAAGTCAATTGTATGATGTCTAGGACATGATGCTAAGTTAAATATAGACACTCATCATCTTTAAGCTAGTATAGGATTTATTTTAATTGTTTATTAATTAGAATAAAAAATTACTTTTCATATTTTTACTTAGCATAACAATGGTAAAGACAACATCAATAATTATGTTCCTGACTTAAAACCAAATAATAAGATAACAAGGGTCACTGCTAGTCTAAGTGAAAAGACATTGAATTGTGATCACCCTAAACTATACTAGACATTGTGTTAGTCCATCTACAAATTATGACATGATCTACAATGATGCTTATAGATTCTATGATTGGGCATTCAAATGGATATACTTGTCACTCATCATTTGGCATCATTACCAGGGATGATGCTAGTGATCTAGTTAGTTATATTGTAAATGATCATTATTAAAGGCTTTAATGATTTATCTTTAAGAATATTTAATATTATAAGACATATTTATGTGCTAATTAAATTATGACTTCTTCTCATAGGGCCAATAATGAAAAAATTAATGTTGATGAAGATTGAAGTGGACCATTGCACAAAAGAGTCTCATATGTTCATCTAGATTCCTACTTCCCTAATTTCACTTTCACATGTCACTAGGATAAAGAATCTCAGTGGAGAAACTTGCAAGGTAATATTGTACTATCTTCCAAACGATTAGCTTAATCTATGTTTCAAGCAACACACCTTAGATCTAGCCTTGGCCATTTCATTGATGGCTATCATGTTAGCAAAAAAAATGTTTCAATCATACCATCTAATAGAGGCTTAACTTAGACAAGATGTCATGATAGAGATAAGACATGAATGCAATAAGAACAAAAATGTAGTTATTGTATCCACTTTGGCTTTTTTGGCAACAACTAGAGTTCTAGGTATATTCTATGAATTTTTAGCTTAAATCCATCTTCAGCAATCCATATTTAACATCATGTGTCATATGCAATGTAGTTTTTGGATCTCTATCTTTAGCTTGTCAAAAGTAACATTTCGCATCATCAACAACATCATTTTGGCTCTTCTTCTATGGCTTCCAATTTTGACATCCAACATCTGCCTTAGCATTAATTTTTTTTCCAAATTTTGGTGTCCAAAAGCAATCTTGCTTTTAACATCCAATGTCAAATTTTCCTTTTACAACATATCAACTATTTGACATCCAACATCAATTCTACCTTCAACATTCAATGTTAGTTTTCATGTCAACTATCTGTACATTGATTCACCTATCCAAAACCTTCTGGAAGATTTTGTGAACCTCAATGCATCATTCCTACATTTTCTACGAGGCATTTTTAGCTTATAAATAGGAGGATACTCCCAAATAGAAAGGGGTTAACAATGTGATTAGCTTTTGGAAACTTCATATTGACACTTTTAACTAGTACTTTTGCTTGACTCTTTAGCCCTCATTCTCTGCTATATAGCATAGTTGGTGTTCTTTATAATTGGTGATTTGAAACCCCTTTCCAAAGATTTTGTCTCTCTTCAGAATAACTACTCTCTCTCTCTCCCTCTAGAGATATTAGATCCTCTCATTTCTCTCCTTTTTTTCCCTACTAATGCACTTGTATCCTCTTTATGTTGTCCTCCTAACACACAGAGAATTGCTCGAAATCAATTCAACACACCAATCTAATCCATTCCTCTATTCAATTAGCTATTGAATCTATAATTGTTCTCATCATATCTACACCAAGTGCATGCATCAGAGAAAGAATGAGGTAACACATCTTCTCATCAAACACCTAGGATCCTTGGTACATATCTTAAAACATATTTACTAGGTTTTCATTCTCTTATTTTTCTTGTAATCTGGATATGCCTATTTTAGTTGTTTTCTATTTCTAGTGCTATCTAGATCTTCTTTAGATCTATTTTTTACATTTTCCCTCTTAGAATTACCACATAAATGAAAAAGATTTACTTTGTTTTGCATACTATTTTCCAAACACTTTTATTTTGAGTCATATGTTCACTCTTTTTATCACTATATAGCATCCTATTTTATTGAGTTCTGGGTTATATACATTTTCTACGTATTTTCCTTTTCGTTGCTCTCAACTATTCTATAAACACATGTTTCTTTTTGTGCTTAATATCTACTAATGTTTGCGGAAAACATTTTGCTGAAGTTATTGAATTTTTTCAATGATCTACATGTTCCCTTTCAATTTAAGGAAGATTAATTGAAAGATTAGTTTTCTTAGACCACTGGATGGCATTATATTTTCTTACTCAATTTTGTGTTAGGTTGTAACAAATCTCATATTACGACAATCCTTACCACAACATCTTTCTGGTGCTAAAAGGATGACCTGTTGTTTCTAGAATTCACTCTATTTATGTTCTTGTGTTTTGTTGCTTCTGCACCTTTTCTAATTGTTGTTGATGTGTTACATTGATATACTAACGTCATGTCATTTTTCCACAACTCTAACATTTTTACTAGATTTTCCTTTGTTAACTCTCGTTGATGTGCCATGTCTAAACACTGACATAACTTTAATTCTCTATGACTTCAACATGTTCATTAAACTTAAACTTCTCACCTTCTATTTCAAGTATGAACCTATTTGCAAGGATGAAATGATACATTGGTAACAGCCCTATGAAGTCACTATCACTTTTAGCTATGGCATCATCTTCTTCTTTGAGCTTCTTCAAAATCCAAAAGCTTATGGATATGAGGAGAAAATAAGGATTTTTAGTAGGATTAAGCTTGAAGGACTACAAAATAACCTATGCCAAATAGGAGTTTGGCTATATTTTAACACCTGATATGTTCAAGCTCATGGCAAAATATGAGTGCACTAATAATTTACCATCCTTTCTTCCCAATTTGGATCATCCAGTTGAACTAGATAATGAGAAAGCTAAGAAAATAATAGAGTTTATTATGGAATAAAAGAAGATGCAAGAATGTATTCATCTGTAGATTTAAGAAGCTAGGGTGAAGAGCATCCTAGATCAACCTCTTGGTCCACATATCACTCTCAGAGGAAGGAGAGAAAGTGTGAACTCCGAATATGACATCCATCCGATAGATAAAGATGAAAAGCAACCAACAAGAGAGCTTGGCAAAAATAAACCTCTTTCTCATCAAATTCATAATATCAGCATCACAACCGCTCAAAATACTACATCTTGATCTATTCCACTCACTATTGAACCTCTCAGCCTTTCCTCCAACTCTCTTTCACCATACCAATTATTTTCGTCCAATAATATCAACAATTCTCATTCTATTTTCCAATCTTCTGTTCCACCCTTTGGAATTACCTTTCTATCCCTCAACCATAACCTACCATATCTCCTTTTCATTCTTTTTCACTTTCTATTCCTACTACACCATCTAGCATTTCTCAACTTGCTAATATGTTGTCTTTTCAAGTATACCCATCCAATCCAATCTCCTTTAATATACTCACTCCTACAATCTTTGAAACCATTCTTTATGTGTGTCCTCCTTTAACATCCTCACCAACTATTGCACTTTCACCTATTGTCAACTCCCTTGGAAGAGATCCATAATTACTGGCACTACTTAATGACATGATGCTCCATCTTCAAAACAATGAAGACAAAATGGCAAAAGCATTAAGCATGCAAGAAAATTCTCTTATTTCCTTGAACTAACTTTTAGGTCATGCCATAAGCTTTACAACCCCTTGTTAGTCTTTCGTAAGGAAGTTTCACTACCTACTTTCACCAAGTACAATGGTAAAATAGGGAACCCCATGAATCATCGGGTCACATTCCAAAATAAATGTATGCTTTTGGCACCCTACCCACATTGTGTTGAGATGTTTTTCAAACTCTCTTTCAGAAAGAGCTTTGAAATGGTATGGATCCTTAGCAAAGGATCTATCAACTCTTTGGAACAACTATCATTAGCCTTTATTGAACACTTCAAGTTTAATGTGCCTCAAAGCACAAGTGTGATATCTTTTGTTGTCATTAAACAAGCTTTGAATGAGCCCATTGATAAATTCATTTCTTGATGGACAAGATCATCAAGAAAACTACCATATCAACAAAGCTACAATGATTAACTACATTTAGAAAATGATGGCTTATTCTAAGCCTCATTCTCTGAATGATGCTTTCCTAGCCCCTAGCCACATTCAAGAAATAACCATTCAATGCAATGACTAGGAATTTACGTTAATTTGTAACAAGGCTGCTAAACTAAAGAAGGGACAATCAACTTCTGCAAGTGTTTCTTCTTTTTTTTAGGGAACAAAACAATGCTCCCTCAACTGCTTCCTCTTCCACTCAACAACAAAAGCCTCAATGGAGTAGAGATCAATACACTAAAATACCTATGAGGTACTTCCTACTCTTAAACAAGCTTCTTAAAAATGGTCACCTTAAAAAGAAACATCTCCGATTAAGAGAGAATGCACTACCATTGCATTCAACAAATAGTTATGGATCCTTTTTAGAGACGAGTGACCCTAATGTACCTAAGTGGTATGACTACCAAAAGTATTACTACAATTATGAAATTGATGAACATAACAAAAAAAACTACAAGAATTTAAAAGATGACATTCAAGATCACATTGATAAAGGTAAGATAGTGATGAAGAGTGATCCATCCACTATGCACCTAGATAACCAACAACTTGAAGTGTTTCAAAATCCCTTGAGAATTGGAGGTACAATTTCAACTTTCAAGCTTAAATGCAAAGGTTGAGGTACAATTTCAACTTTCAAGCTTAAATGCAAAGGTTGTAAGTTCCCATTGTCAAAGCCTTTCGTTATCCATTGGTCTAGCGACAAATAACCCAACTATCCTTAAAACCTCAAAAACCTCGTGTCATCCACTGGTCTGGACAAATAACCCAACTATCTCTAAAACCTCAAAAACGTTATGTCATCCACTCGTCTCACTACAAATAGCCCACCTATCTCTACAACTACAACCTCAAATACCTTGTGTCATCCATTGGTTTAACTACGTCACTACACCATCCACATTAAATCATTATTTTGCACCTCACTATTGCACTTACGTTACCAATTTCCATCCTTCCACTCCCACTCAATTTACACATCCATCCAATTCTCATTCTACCTTACACCATTCCGAGCCTCAAAATACTCTAAAATCCACTGCACTTTTATTTCTTTTCCTTCATTTCACATAAAAATCCTTACCTATACTTAGCAAACTAAGGAATCACCATCGGCTAAACAGAGGAGAAGGTTACTGATGCACAAAATCAACCTTCTTAGACAGCAGAACAGATTGCTTTCCATAAAGGAACAGATAGATGCAACTAAACAAACAGGCCGCTAGCGGATTGGTATTTCTATACCGTACACCATTTAAATTTCACAGAAACCAATTAAGGAAAAAAAAAAGGTCGACTTATTCAGGGGCAAACCGTGATAGATAGCAATCCCTGACTATAATACTTTCTGCCAGCCTCTTTTCCATTTCCTTCCAAAAGGACTAAGACGACTGCCATTTCACGTCTTCTTGAATAGAAGCTTATGTCCCCATGCTCACACTTTTTAAACTTCAATAACCCAAATAATTTGACTAATTTTACTATCTGTACACTTTAAAACATATACAATGATTCTCCGGCTGATTAAAATAACCACCAACTGATTTATCGTAAAAGAAAAATCGAAAGCGATCATGTAATGAAATTCCTGAAACAATATTCTAAAAAGGATAAATGGTCACATAGAAAAAAGAGCCATTAGACAGGAAGTTTGTTCTTCCATCTATATAGATGAAATGCACTAGATGGCACCAAATGACATCTGCTTAATTCACATAAACAAATGACAACCAATAACATGCCAAACCAAAAACATTTGTTCTAATTATGCTAAAGCTCGCAACTTAATTGCACATCCAAGTGGCACTCTGTACATTCTATAAGAAAAGTTTCTAAAGAATTTCGTTAACAAATGAACAAAAGCCTTAACACCCCATTCTGTCAAGGCAATATGAAATTAATAGAAATCCCGGCAACTTGAAAGCTTAAATGATTCAATCAAGTGCAGCAACCACCACCCTGACTTCCAGAGGAAGCTCCGCCAGCACCGCCAGCTCCACCAGCACCACCTCCATATCCAACCTTGATACCATAAGACTGACAAACAGCAAGAAATCAGAAATTGATTGAATCTCTAATAAGTGCAATACATTATTTGGCCTTGTATGTGTGTTTTCAACGGAAATCATCTGCCAACAAAATCCTGTAGTATTTTACCTCATTTGATACATCAAACACCCCTTCTTGAATCTTCTGGTAAATCTTTGAAGCAGTGCTTATGAATGCCTGGAAATGTAAACAAACAAATCGGTTGCTTTAGTATTACAATGCATTCAAGAATAAAGAACATGTTCAAAGTGCAGTTCATGCCTCCTCAACATTCTGAGCCGTTTTTGCTGAAGCTTCCATGAATATAAGACCATTGTCTTTTGCAAACTGTTCACCCTCCTCTGTGCTTACAGCTCTCCTGTGAGCAAGGTCACACTTATTCCCTATAAGCATGATTGTCATGTTTGCATTTGCATGTTGACGAGCATCTTCTAACCAGTTTGCAAGATGGTTGAATGTTTCTCTCCTGCATGCCAGTAAAAGCATATAGAATTACTACTTTTATAGCTCATATTATAGAAAATCTAACCACAGCTGTAAGGCTTTTGAACGCTAAGTTAACGTCCAGGGAAGAAAACAAGCAAGCATCTTCTCACAAATATGCAGGATGGTGAAATGGCTCTGATCTGAATGATGGTACAAAAAATATGTCGTTATTGTGACTGTACATAAAAAGATCGTTCAGCTACTTAAACAGTGTATGCACACTTATCCAGGATTCAAGGAAGAACACAGAAGAATCACTGAATAAGACCATTAAACATCATACGCTAAACAACTTTGCTAGCATGCAATTGTCTGGAGAAATAGTAACACCCATGCTAGCATAGCCACAATTAAACATTCAATCAAAATGATTGCGTGTTGCAACAATCAGTAGCACGATATGCAACATATTTGACGAAATACCAGTTCATCGGATAACGGTCAGAGAAATGTTACCTGGTAATATCATAAACCAATAATGCCCCAGCTGCTCCTCTATAATAAGATCTTGTAATAGATCGGAATGACTCTTGTCCAGCCTGCAGTACACACCCCAGTATACTATACATCATATTTGCTATTTATGCAAAGGAACTAAGTTCAAGAAAACAGAACCCACATTATGCATAATCTCTTAAATTTGCCCACATTCTAATAACCTGCACTCAACTTATTCAACATGACAACAAGAATTATAAAATGGACAATAATCAATTTTACCAGACAGATGACATGTAACAGTTGCGTAACTTTTAAAATCAAGATAGATCTCTCATCACAGATCCTATGCTACACTATACTAGCAGTGAGGAATAACACAAAATCAACTTAGAATATAAAATTGAACATCAAAATCAACGAAGGTTAAGGTATTAAGAAATAGTCAAAAAACAACAACATTTCAGATACATAAAAAAGGGCATTATACTTTGAAGAAAAAAGGGAAATAATACACTTCAAATACTGCAGAAGCACACAAGTGCTACAATAAATTCAGAGACATTTTTGGATGCAGGATATATATGTAATGTAGCAAGGAAACACCACATTCGCAAGGTATGATAATGACAACTTATGAACCATGTAACTAGAACAATCTCTGTAAACCTAAGAAAAACTTAGCAATATCTGCAAGATCAGAGAAATAACTGCTTAAAGTGTCATTGAGGATGTTCACGTATAGAAAAGAGTGAGGCAGTTGTCAAATGTACTATATTAGTACAGCAAAGACAGATTTCATAGAGTTAAATTTTATGAGATGGTCTTCAAATTATTATGCTATCCTATTGCTTTTAACTTCTAAATAATATAAAACCATTTTGTTTTCTGATTTTTTTGTAACATGTAACAATTACAATCTATATATTTCTAGTAAGGAAAATGCCTGGGAAACAATGAAACAGTGCATCATGGTTTCAAATAGTACACATTCCATCTGAGGTACAGTGATTGTTATACACTAAATTTGGCATCAAGCAGGGAAGCAAACCATTAAAACATGACCAGATGTCAGCCAAACGAGGGGGAAAAAGCCCCAAATAAAGGCCATGAAGATTTTATCTAAACATATTAAAACTATGATTATTATTATTATAGCTTAATTCTTTTATCAATTTTTTATTTCCTCCGGTGGCAGAAGGCAACTCAATTGGCAACAGAAAACCAATCATCATCAAAATGACCTATTATTAGGGAAAATGATAGCAAAAATGCAATTTTAGTCAAAAGCCTATACAAGCTATATCATAGTTGAAAGTCTCTGAATCATAACCGCATTTCTGTTTTTTGAATAGTTTTTTCTTTCAAAAATCTGCATGTAACTTTTCATATCGTGTGGTCGATAGACATTGCAGAACTTACTTCCTGGTTGATTCAGTTTCTAGGTTCTGCCATAAGAATGTATCATCCAACTTTCTATTTATTTACCAAAGATAATCTTCTACCCCGTGTCAGTTCAACAACAGGCATAAAAGATGTTTAAAATATTACTATCAGGTTATACAGAAAATTGAAAGCGGGAAATAGTGTAACAGGATGGCATCAACCTCTAATAAAAACAATTAGCAATGTAAGAAAATCAGTTATTGTTTTATTCTAATTAAACTATGAACATAAAATAACGAATTATTGCAATAGGAGATACATCCAAGCTATAATGATTTGTCATTTTCAGATATCATCACACTGACATATAAATGAAATCAGAATTCAAATTGTCAGAGTCAATTTCCACTGCTACAAAATGTGGTTGTCCAAATAGCTAGAATATTTACATGATGTAACAAAAAGTCAACTTTTCTATACAAAAAGTTTTGCCTTCGTTACTGATTGCGTATCTCAAAGGGATATACGATTAAAGTGACTTGTCTTTCACTATACGAAGTTTCTGGTACTGGAGGTCATCAAAGGGCAAGTAATTGCAGCATTGTACTTCCTCGAAAGTAGAGATATATACGGAGCAAGAGAATTGATACGGAAATATTAAACAGTATGTAAAATATTATTTCCACTCAAATCAGTACTATAAGAATATAAAAATTATCAAAACCATCAAAGAACAATTGTAGTGCATTTCGAAACTACATGATGCATTCATTCAGATCATTAAAATTCAAGAAAACGAGGGAATTCTTTTAAAAACTTACGGTGTCCCATATTTGTAGTTTAATAGGCTTTCCATCAATGTTTATCATACGAGCACCAAATTCTACACCGATTGTCAGGTCGTGGACAGGCTGGAATCTCTTGTCCGTGAACTGCAGGAGAAGGCATGATTTTCCCACTCCTGCAAAGTGTGTGAACCCATTAATTGGCGAGTGCTTTAATTCAGTATATATTCTATCCATTACAAAACGTTTCCCAGCAAATAAACGTTGTGTCAGCTATCCAATTTCCAATTACATCCATCAAAATTCAAAACATTTTCTATCAATGACGAATCAAATCCAAGCTTCTAATCGAGATTCATAATTGCGCGTAAAAAATTTCTCAGTGAAGCAAAATACGGAAAAGGTCAAATCCTACAAAAATAAATTTCAAATTTCGACCGATTTAAACATGTTTCATATCCCTATACGCATTTAAATCATATTCAATTGCAAACAGACACAAATCACGGGAAATCCATGCATATCTCAATTGGAAAAACACAAGCCACACCAAACGCTTTAAATTACCTCCCTAAAAACAAATAAAACCCTTGCCAAACGGAGCAAATTGATGCAATCATAACGCCACAGTATATATGCAATTATAAACAAGACCCGGATTTCGAACCCTACTTGCAGATAAACACGGCAAAGCAAATCAAATCAAAATCAAAATCAAGACATGAAATAACAACCACAACAAATAACAAATTATTGCCTGTATCGCCGATGATGATGTACTTGAAAAGATATGCGTAAGACATATTGAAAGCCGATGCAACAGAATTTGCAGAAATCAACCCAAACAAAAATTCGGCGAAATGAAATCAAGATCCAGCTAAAGTAGACAAAGATTCAAAGTTTTAACCGAAAGAAGCCTTTGCTGGCTCGGGCAGGCAAATAACGCAGAGAGAGTGTGTGAGGAACAATAAATAGCTAAATAAAGAAAGCGGGAGAGGGCCAACGCATATGTCTGAAATCTCGGAATAAGCGGCCTTACGTTAGCAAATATGTATATATATATATATATATATATAGAATTTCCAGTTGGCAAATCTAAATGGGAAATCTAAAGTTATACCATAAGTTGATGTGGGCCCCACTGTCATGGGTCCAGATGCAAGAAAATGTCAAATGATAAACGTGAAAGGATATCCTACGCAACCAAAGTGAGCCATATAATGTGTGGTGTAATCTTATTTTTTGGGGAGCGTTGGAACCATATATATATATATGTAGTTGAATAGCATTACCAATTTGAATAAACCTAATACTTGAACCTTTCAAATCAAGAGTCTTACCACTATGCTAATTCTTATTTTTTGCATTTTATCCACCAATACCATTAGAGATGACTTGTAGATGTCATCGTCAGCATCCTAGCCTTGTCCCAACAAAATGAGGTCAACTACCGGAGTTCTTTTTCACCATTCACTTTTTCACTTGTAAATGTCATGTTATTTAATAAAATATATGCGGTTCATGTACTGTTAACAAGTATTCTTATTATAGAAGTCGAGGATCCCGAGTTTAAATCAAGACAGGTGGCACATCCTTGGGCTAAAGTGGTATTACGTCTAAATGCATAAATGCACCATCTTTGTGGGGGTTTTAGGGTTTGACTTTAAAGATGTTTTTTCTTTTTTTTTTTCTTTTTTTTAATTCTAGAGGCTAAGGCATCGTGTAAGAAAATGCATTAAATTCAAAAATCAACAAAATCATTAGAAATGCTAAATTTTATTAAATAGAGTCTTCGAACAAAAACTTTCATATTATATATTGTATTTTATATAATCAGCATAACACTTTGTTAAGGCTCAAGAAAAACATGAATGTGCCTTAAATATACTTATTAGTTATGCTATACTTTTCCAAATTTTCAACTAACTATGATACTACATTATAGAAAACCATAGTTTGTATAAGTTGTTGGGCATTATTGTTTTCTTTGCTAAATCCTCATAAATTTTATGTTATGCTACAATAAAAAAAAATAGTACAAAGAGTATGAACATTAAGAGTATAATCAACAATAGCAAATAGTACGAAGAGTATGAAGATTAAGAGTTGCCAGAGGAAGATAAAGTCAATGTTCAAATGAATGGGGGCGTAAGGCATTTAGCCTCAAAAAAATTTCAAAGTACATCACATGATTGAAAGCACCAAAAATAACATGGAAAGAAATAACTTTCAAATATATGGATATCTACTCAAGTGTACATAGATGCTTTAAAAAATCAAGAGAGAAAAATTAATTGGTAGTAGGGAGGATGGTCCTAGTCCTAACATCATTTTAGATATCTATGCTCCAACTTAAAATAGTAAAAGGATTAGATGTAGTGATGAGTCATGGTCTATCAGGTCCCGTTATCGGACACCTGTTATCAGACCCCTGTTATCTAAACCCTGATACAAGATACCAAGTCTAATAGGTCCCAATATCGGACCCCTATTATTGGACCCGCAATAACGCAGCCGCGATATCGTGGCCTGCATGCGATATTGTGATTCCTGTGTGAGCCTATAAATAAAAGGCAGCACACTTGGTTTTGGAATTAGTTCTTAGTTTTTAGAATTTCTTTTAAGTGTTTAGTTTTAAGTAGTTCTTCTCTTAACCCTTTCCTCCCAGTGCATGCCTGTGCAGTGTGGTGATTGTAATTGTACGGCACCCTTATTCGAGTGTGACGTACTTGGACATGCACATGACCAACAATAAAGATCGAGATTACTTCATCATTGCAGCATTCACTTAGTTTAATTATTTAATTTTTATTGTTATTTATTGCTTTCATAGTTAACATCTCCTTACCCTAAAACTCCTAGTAATGCAGAATGAGTACGACTTGATCACAAGCATTTAAGTGTGACTACATGGTAACCCAGTAGCGTACCTAGGATCTGCACTTGGTAATCCCAGTAGTAGTCGAGCCCGAGGTCCAAGATGTGTACAAATGATTAAGGAACGGATGCTCATCGCACTTAGGCTAGCTTAGACTCTCTCTCTCTCTCTCTCTCCTAGTTTAGTTGATATTATTTTCCATTAGCCCCAGGAGTAGCAATAGTATAGGAACACATCATACACCTCACTCTAAACTAAACCATACGTGACAAAGTTAATACTAGTCCAAGTGGGAAGACAATGAACTACGATCTATGAGTAACTATCTAGATACCACAACTAGCCTGTTTGCAAAGTTTGACTGGATCATGCGTGACACGCTCGTATTCATATTAGTTGAGTGTAGGGGTACCTTATCACTCATCATGTAACAATACAAAAAAACTTTGGCAAAAATACCAATTTTCATAGGAGAGGAAGAATACTACCATGGCAATTGAATTATGGGCATCAAACTTATGCTTGAAAATATGATTATCAACATCATTAGCATATATTCTTCACAAATTGGCCTAGAAAACTCCGTCAAAAAAGGTTTTGGGGATTCTATGTATTTGGTGCTTCAAAAAATTTCCCATTAGGAAAGCATATTCATTGGAGGAGATCTTAATAGTTATGTTGATTATATGAAAATAGGATATGATAGGATTCATGGAGGATAGTGTAATGATATGAGAAATTCACTATTGCAATTTGCAAGTGCCTATGATATAATACAAATTGATTATTTAATTACATATAAGAGTGGTATGGATAAAACACAAATTGATTATTTTTTGTTGCGCAAAACAAACTAGGCCACGTGCATAGACTATAAGGTCATACTTGTAGACTACTTTGCAACTGAGCATTGACTAATGATTATGGACTTACCTATGCAGAGCTTTAAAGATAGCAAGAGAAAAGGGACTAAATGCATAAAATGGTGGAATTTGAAGGAAGAAAATATTACCTTTTTTAGAGAACAATTGCTTCAACCAAACACTTGGAATTCGGATTGCTTTGCAAATTTAATTTGGGACCAAATAGAAAGCTACATTCAAAAAATTGGAAAGAATATTTTAAGGGAAAAAAATGCAAAAAATACATCCCAAAGTAGACATGGTAGTAGAATGATGAAGTATAACATGCAATTCAAAACAAGAAAATATACTTTAAAGAATGGTAGCAAAATGGAAACCAAAAAATAGTCTAATGTACAAAATGACAAAAAAGGAGGCAACTATAGTATTAGCCAAAGCTGAACATAAGGCCTTAGATAACTTCTATGAGAAATTAGGAACAAAGAAAGAAGAAAAATCTATTTATAAATTAGCAAAAATCAGAAATAAGAAAATGTAAGAACATTAATCCTATCAAATGCATCAAGGACGCAAATGAAAGAATTTTAGTAAAAGATAATGAAATTTTAGATAGGTGGAAAAATTATTTCAAGAATTATTAGAAGAAGAACCCTAGTTTGATTTGATTAATGAATTTTCCTCTTTTGAGGTAAAGATAACCTTATCAAAGAAGAAAAATGGTAAAGCTATTTGACAAAATAATATTCCTATAGAAGCTTGGAAAGCACTAGAAGATATAGGAGTTTCTTGGCTAATAAAATTCTTTAACAAAATTTTGAAGGATGAAGAAATGTCCAAAAATTGAAAAAAAAAACATTTTTTTCCCCATTTAAAAAAATAAAGAAGATGTGCAAAATTGTATAAACTATAAAGGGATTAAATAAATGAGCCATACTATGAAGCTTTGGGAGAAAGCCATAGAACAATATCTTATACTTGAATCAATAGTATCATATTTGGATTTATGATAGGGATATTTACTATAGAGGCTAGTTTCATGATTTGACAATAGATCAGGAAATTAAAAAATCATAGATAAAATCTACATATGATCTTCATTAACTTGGAAAATGTATATGATAGACTACATAGAGATATTATTTTATGAGCCTTGCAAAGGATAAACATCCCTAATAAATATATTAAAGTGATTCAAGACATGTAGGAAGGAGCTCCACTAAAATTAGAATAGCTTATGGAATACCATCTAATTTTCTAATCATAGCAGGCTACATCGAGAGTTTACACTTAGGTCATACTTATTTTCCATTATTATGGATTAATTAACAAAGGATATATTGTTTCTAAAATAGAGAAGTGGAGACATGTCATAGAATCAAATGGATTAAACATTAGTAGAGGTAAGATAGAATATAGGAAATGCAATTTCAAAAACTTCATAACAATGAAATTAAAGTAACAATCCAAGGCTAGAAGGCCCCTTACTACAAATAGTTTGATACCTAGGATCAATGCTTCATTTAGATGGTAAAATTGAAAAATATATAAGAAATAGAAATGAGGCAAGATGATGAAAATGGAGTTAGGCTATTGGTGTTTTGTGATAAAAGAATACTAATAAAACCAAAGAGAAAATTTTACAGAATAGTAATGAGACCTGCTATCTTACTATCTTATATAGTGCTAAATGTTGGGAACAACAAAAGAGGCATGAACAATAAATCAACGTGATAGAAATGAGAATACTTAAATGGATGTTGAATATTACCAAAAGAGATAAATTGCATAATACAAACATTAAAAGAAGGCTTAGAGTGGCTTTTATTTCATATAAGTTATAAGAATGACAGCTTAGATGGCTTGGACATGTGCAAAGAAGATCTAACAATGAGCCTATAAAAATGGAAAAAAATGAATCACTAAATAACAAAGATACTTATCAAGAAAGCTGACTTGCATAAGCATCATTAAAAAAACATTAGTATCCAAAAAAATCAAACAAACCAAACCTAGGATGATGGAGAAACATTACCAAACATTTATCAAGAAAAGTGACTTGCGTAAACTCTAACTCATCAAATACTTACCAAGAATGATAACTTGCAAAATATCTAATTAACAAAATACTTATTGAGAAAGGCAACTCACATAAGCATCTTCTACCAAGGATCCAAATTGAATAATGTTGAGTTGATAATTCTCAATTGCCAATTTTAAATGTCTTATGAATTTAAGCTGAGGATTTATCTCACTCTCTCTTCCATTCTTTAGGTCACAACTATGTTTTTGGTGTCAAAACTTTGCATCCAAGATACTAATGACCCTAGTGTCCCTTCTCTTCATGTGTTCCTACCACTAGCAATTTTGCACATGCATGTACAGAACATTGTGACTTTTATAATGATCCTTAGATAGATTGCAAAAAAACTTGTGATGGTCGTACAACTTGAAAATAGTGCCTTGTAATCTACACCAGTGTGAATATAATTTTTTCCTTCAACATGCAAATTTCAAGAGGAGGAATCAAGTTTGAAAAACTCAAAATAAAACAAAACCCTATTATATGATCCCATGGTTTCATATAATAGAAATATAAACCTACATCAATATACTTACAATAGATAAATAGAGGGTGAGAGATACACAAAATTACCTCCTTAGCATATGAATTTTATATGTTTATGTATGGGAGAAGAATAGGGACTACTAGATGAATCTTTTCAAGATATGGAATAAGGATCCAACAATAGCTATTACATAAGGCATATGATATTAGCTTACATTAAGATAGATAAAGTTTCTACACAATCATTGATGAGAAGTATGTTAAATAGCCAACTAATTAATTTACAAGCATCATAGTATACTATTTCATAATATGTGGATAGACTAGCATAATGTCTAATATAGCTAGGTAAAAATATGTTGTTATCTTTTTGCCTAGACTAGTAATAGCCCTTATCCTTTATATGGCTTAGTTTAGATGAGGCATATGATGTTTAATGTTACATGACCTATAACTAAGCTAATTGAAGATATAGAAACTAATTGATTAATCTAATTTATAATAGTGAAAATAAATCCTAAACTAGCCTACAATAATATGTGTCTATTCTCTAACTCGCCATCATGTCCTAGACTTGTCTACCCACTATTGGGATTACTAAATGTTATGCTAATGAACAAACTAATTAATAACAGTGTTGCTGATGAGTGGCTAGGTACTCCTACGCCCAACCATACGAATCACGAGCATTCACGTGCAACTCAGTCGAAATCTGCAGACTGTAAGCACTTAACATACACCAGACTTCTAACCAGTGAAACCTTGGGTTAGATTGGTTGTTGTCATCCTAATCTCACTTGTGAAGTTTTGATTACGATGGTTAAGTGAGACTAAGGCTAATGATTTTTATGTATTTTTAATT
Source organism: Gnetum montanum (assembly GCA_015680685.1). NCBI lineage: Eukaryota > Viridiplantae > Streptophyta > Gnetopsida > Gnetales > Gnetaceae > Gnetum > Gnetum montanum. The sequence goes on from MNCI01001114.1 coordinate 69,112, forward strand.
ATCTTTTTTGGGGATTAATTGAAGTATGAGAGGTAAGGAATAAACTATAATCTAATCTCTAATTATCCTAGTTTATATTCTAACTACTCCTAGCATAAGTATCCGATCCCATCTTCCGAGCATGTTCTGAGCATTTCCTAACACTGCTGGGTTACCAGACGTTAAGCATCGTTGGGATTACCAAGTGTTTGGACTATGTTCGAGATGGTCGTACTTATNCTGGGATTACCAAGTGTTTGGACTATGTTCGAGATGGTCGTACTTATGTCTTTTACGAACTAAAAATACACACTAATGATTGAAATCATAATAATGAAAACGTAAATAATCAACAAGTAACTAATCAAAGCATTAACAAGTAATTAATAAAGCATAAACATTTTAAACTATTAAATGCATGAAACAACTAAGTCCAAATGCTGCAAGGATTGCATGAACAGTTCATCTTTATTGCCATCACACCAATGGGCTCAGATACATCAATGCTCGAATAAAGATTCGATCGCTTTTCATACACCTACTGTGGGCACTTGGAAAATATTCTATCTCTTGTGGGAGAAAACTGCAAGAGCTTTGCTATCACTACTCAAAAAGATGCCTAAATGAGGTGGAAGGCCCTCATATTTATAAGTCGGGAAGGGTGGCTGCGTAAACGGGGCCACGTCGACATAGGATGGCTACGTCGATGGGCCCGCGTCGACGCGGTTGCGTATACACGGCCCCATATATGCAGCCCAGTCGACACATTGACTTTTGACACTTCATCACACTCCCACAACTGAGCAAAAACTCATCCTTGAGTTACTTTACAATTTGGAAGGTATGGATTCTTATTTACAACACACATGACTTAAACACATGAAGGACACACACATGACACAACATGAATTTACTAAGTGCCCGAGTTACAAAGGAGGACAAATTACAAAAATGGCGGTGTTCAAAGATAAAATTGAACACCTCACTGGTCCTCTACGGTGTAGGATGATGTACAAAATTACTGGAGGATATCACACCGTCCCTAGGGGCAGTGGTTTTGATGGACCTTCTCCAGCCTCAGGCCCGTGCGTTGGTGGCAGCACAGATGTTGGTAGCCTTACGGCAGCTGCAACTTCTGGAGATAGCTGGAATGCCTCCAAGAGAGCCCTCATTTTCTCTTCTTTTCTTCTAGGGTCGTTCATGGTCCAGGAAGCTTCTCCAATGTGTGCTGGAACTAGAATTTCCCAAGGGCAAGGCAGCACCGAAATGAGTTCTTTCAAATTGACAAACCAAGCTACGAACTATTTGCGTTCGATATCGAACGCTCGAATTGATGCTTGCAGTTGTTGATAGTCACTCATTCTTCGGGCCATGTCCTCTGCAATGGTACGTTGGCCTTCAAAGCTTGTACGGAGGACCTCGAGTTCCATGTTTGCTGTTGCCAGCTTCTGTTTTGTTGCCTTGTGCACCTGGAACTCTCCCTCGTATAGAGAATACAAGGCGACCACTTGTTTCTCTAGCTCTGACCGTAGTCTCCCGACTATGAGCATAGCCAGGTTTGCATACCGAAGGTTGGCTAAATCCATGTATTCTGTCATTTCTTCAATTTGCAGCTCCTTGAGGTGGATTTCTGCTTTGTTGTAGGCGTTCAATCCATCGAAGATGGATGGCCACACATTGCCTCCTTCTAGGAGCTGTTGGAGTGCTTGGTTCATTTGGGCTTTGGCGACTTGAATGTGCTTTTCATTTACCTCCTTCTGTAATCCCACTTGGTCCCTGTAATGATTTTTGACTCTTTCAAACTTTAGGGCCTCGTTTTTCCAAGCGGCAATTTTGATTGCAGACTTTTGTCGTAGTGCCCGAACCTCCTTCATTAACAGATTCCGATTCTCAGCAGGCAACCTTTTCATATCTGCGTTCACCCTGGCTAGCTCCTCCTGCTGTTGGTGGATGAAATCTTTCATGTGCTCGTTCTCTGCACCAACATTACGCAGGCAATGAACTTCTACGGTCAGCTGCACATTCTCCTGGCAAACCTTAGCCAAGTATTTCTCTAAATGATACGCTCGAGCATCTGCTACGGCCTTATCTAGGATTGCTGTCTCCCTGACATCCTCAACAACATGAAGTTTAAGCCGAAGCTGTTGAAAAGCTTCATCTCTAGTGATATCACGATTGAGGATGGCAGGATCAGCAAGCTGGGCCCTTAATTGGGCAACCTCCATTGCTAAGCATTGACAAGCAACTTGAGCAGCTTCTAGTTGCCCCTCCAGAACAAGGCTCTTACCCCTTGCTGTTAGCAGCTCTGACTAGGTTGCAGTAATGTTGTCCAGAAGGTCGAAGACATCCGGAAGTGGTTGCCCGGTTCCTACCAGTTAGTCTAACATTTCTTCATGTTAGGATGCATCCATCTTGCTATGTGAATTTCTGGCAGACACCTGTATATTTTGTAGTCCATGGATGTTTGGTATAGGTGCTATCGGTGCATTGAGAGTGGTAGCAATCAGCAACCACTTCGACTGCAACTTCTTATCCCTGGTGCTGCATCACCAAGACTGTTGCCCCCTCACCATCCTCCAAGCATACTGAGAAGGTAGCAGCATTCCTTGAGATTTCAGGGAATAACTGCTGGGTTGTAGTTGATACGTCTCGGATGCTTGGATCTATTCTGGTTGGAATGGATGCTCAGACGACAAAAAATATCAACCCTGCCCTTTCAAGCAAGTTGACTAATTGTGCCACTTACTCCAGGTGACTCATGGCAGGGCGATAGACTGAAGGCTTGTTTCCTCTACTAGTTTTGCCAGATTACTCATGCTAACTTGAGAGCATTTCCTAGATCTTGCGAATGTATGTTGTTGTTGTTTGTGAGCCCAACTACGTTGTTTGCACAGGTGGTGGAGGTGGTTACTACCCTTCCTCTATCTGTGTGGTGGCAAGTATTTTGTCTTTCATCATTTCTTGTCACGAGGCAATTGGGGGAGACTGGAGGATATCGTTAGAATATCGTGCGATCCTTGCCCATTTGCATAACTTTCGGATTAGGCAGGAAAAAGGGATAGCTCATCTTCCACGTTTGTTCTCTGCGAACCTATTTTCAATTTCCAAAAACAGTAGCTGTGGAAGACTCATGGAAAATTTCCCACTCAAGGCGACACATGCACAAGCAGAGAAGGCAGTGATTTTGCTCGGTCTTACTGTTGGATTCAGATGGTAAGACGCTATCTTTGAATAGACTCTCTCCACCGTGGTCAAGGAGCCGAATTCCTTGCGCTCTACCCCACAGCACCGTCTAGTCCATTGCGCCTTCACCTTTGGATCAACCTGCTTAGGAATTTCCACCACATCTACCCTAGTTTTGGGCAACCCGAGAGCTTGCGCTATTGCTTCTGAAGAGTAAGAGACATATATGTCCTTGATTCTTACTCTTGACCCTAGCTACCAATTCGTCCAGAAGAGATATGTTTTTCCTAAGTACCACTCACCACTGGTTATGATGATTGGCCACATCAAAGAATTCTGCAATTGAAGTCTGACATCTTCTGGCGTGTTTTCAAGGAATGGTCCAAAGTTTAACTCTTGGAGGACTGTCTGTTGCACCTCGCGTGGCGTGATAGCATCAAGGTAGGCTTGGGTCAATGTGACCTCAAGCTGTGATGATATCCCAAGCATCTCATCCCCTAGTGATTGCACACCGAGAATCTCCTCTTCGGGAATCTGGTGGACATATTCCACATCAAGTCGTTCGTGGAAGGGCCCAATTGCATGGGAACTCTTCGCATACTTTGGTGGTTGCATTCCATGTCCCCTTCTTGTTCGTGGGTGCTTGTCTCATGGTTGCAACGGTCCTTCATCCCGTAGGTGCCTCGATTTGGGTGCCATCTGAAAACAAACATAACCATTCATTAGACCATTCAAAAGTAGCTTAAAATGGTCTGTATACCTTCTCAATTTAACCAGGTTATGTTAATGGCACAGGCACACCGTTAAGTCTCCTGAAGTGTTAAGTTAGGGGTTAGGGCCAAAGGTTTTGTAATTAAAAATTAATTAATTACATAAGGGCACCACCCCCCATGACTAAGTGCATACCTCCAGTTGCGTAAAAAGGGCAAGGATAGGTTGATGCGGACACGCGATGGAATGTAGGCACGTTGGGAAGGGTTAGGCAGAAAAAATGACAAAAATTCTCCTCAATTTGGACTCCAAATGATGAAAATAGTGAAGTGCAGCGGGGTATATATATAGGGTTGGGTGCTGCATCGACGGGGCCGTGTATACGCAGCCGCATATATGCAGTGGCTGCGTATACAGGGCTACGCAGTGGCTACGTATACGGGGCCCCGTATACACAGCACTATTCACCCAAAGACCAGCATTGACCAACCCAAAAAACATCTGAAATGAAAAATTTGAAAAGCCAAATTGAGGCGATTGAAGCACAGAAAAGGCCCGATCATCGCTAGAGACGAGAGGAAGGAAATTGAGCGTGTAAAAATGACAATTGGAGAATGGGGGTCAAAAAGAACTTGAGTGAGGATGAAACTGAACAATGGGACACTAAAAACAAACAACCAAGAAATCCAAAGGAGTGGAGACGTAACAGGCAAAACCAAGAATATGCATGTGGGTCCTCCCCATAGCAGGCAACAGCCTTTATAGCCCCTGGATATCCTCAACACCAGAGTCTATGGGCCCTGGTGCCGATAATAAGTGTCACTAGTGAAGACTCCAAACCAAGAGAAACCTGCCAACGAATGAAAGACCAATAGAAAACACGACAAATACACAAAATAGAAAAAGGGCAGTGAGCTGAGAATGAAGAGAAGTGGGAATGGAAGGCGAGGAGAGAATGGAAATTCCAAGTGTTGGCCACATGAAACCCCATGTGCAAGCGTGGTTAAGTGACCCGGTAGAACCTTTCCTGAGATCAGACCCAAAAGCATTCACAAACAATGACCTCGCAGTGATAGATGAAGTCCTAACCATCCCCTAAGGAAACAAGAATGACCCCACAAAAAACCACCACTCTAGGAAACGTGAGGAGAGGGAAGTGAAATGGGACAAAGTTAGAGGGGACCAAGGAAGTCCCATAACTAGTACATGTGGCCTGTGAGAGGCAGTCTAAGGGGTGTGCTTTGAATTCCCACCACGAATTTGTTTTTTTTTTCTTTTGTGTGGGGGAACCACACCATGCGAAGACCCATGCATGTGTGCATGCATTTGACCAAGGGGGGTTCTTTGAATCCTCAGTCTATTCTTTTGTTTTTGTGGTTTGTTTTTTTTCTTTTGAATTTGTTTTTCAATGAGGACCACACCATGCAAGGTCGAACTATCAAAGAAAACTTCCGTGGAGAGAAACTTGGAGTGGGAGGAAATCCGTAAGAACACACTAGCAACCTAGGGAACAGAACAGAACAACGAATAAAGCATTCTCTTTGAAGTCACAGCCAATTCAAACTCATGGGTCATCCCTTAGTCTAGGAACTACACAAGTCACACATTCATTAAAACGATTATTAATTGAAGGGGTTGCATATTCACGACACAAGGAAAATCATAGAATGATGAATGGGCAAATGATGTGGACTTACTGTCGAATTTATGAACTGAAAATGACATACAATCCAAGGACAACTATGCAATGACGAAAACCAGATAACTAGGAAGGCGATAATAGTGCCCATCGTAATGAAAATCAACCGTGCCAAACAAGATGACGACAACAAGTAAACAAAAAGAACATGAAAAAATGAAAAACAAAAAATTGGAAAAAAAATTGTAAAACAAAAAGTGGAAAACAAAGAAGTGTAAAAAAAAATTGGAAAACAAAAATTGGAAAAAAAAATTGGAAAACAAAATAGTGTAAAACAAAAAAGTGTAAAACTAAAAAGGATAAAATGGTGAGGGGTGCAGTGAAATGGATCAACAGGAGTGAGGGTCTCCCCCACAACTAGGTGGAAAGGAGGAGACACAAAAGATGGAGCGTAGATGATTGGCTGATGATGAGGCTATGACACTGGCTGTATGCAGCTCACGGAAAGTTTTTAGCTGTTGGCGGTTAACCAACTGTGTTCTGGTGGGATCCCCAGGTTTGTGAATTAGCAAGGCCCCAGATGAAAAGGTTTTGAAGACAATATAAGGTCCCTCCCATAGTGTCTGAAACTTAGTCAGTTGGGATATATGTGAGGGGTTCCAATACAATACCTTGTCTCTGCATCAAAATGTGACCTTCCGAATCCTAAGATCATGTCTTTTCTTATTATAGGCCTTGTGGGTTTCGTTGGAAAATAGGGCCACTAATCGATTCTCATCTAGCACACTTAAGTTGATTAATCATTCTCGTTGTGCTAGTGGTAGGTCAAGGTCGAGGTCACAGGCAGTGGATAGCGTCTAGAGTTTTGCTTGGATTGGAAGTGTTGGCAACTTACCGTACACTAACTCATAGGGAGAGTACCCTACAGGAAGTTTCCAGGTGGAGTGATAGGCCCATAAGGCATCGTTAAGCTTGGTACTCTAATCCCTCCTGTATTTGCTAATTGTTCATGTAAGGATCTTGGTAATTTCCCTATTTGTAACTTCGGCCTACCTGTTGGCTTGGGGGTGATAAGGTGTTGTGAATTTGTGTGTTACTCCTAAGCGTTGCATGAGTTTTTGAAAAGTAACCCCCATGAAGTGACTCCCATTGTCAGAAATGAGTGCATGAGGCACTCCAAACCTGGTAACAATTTGTTGCTGAAAAAATCGTGTGGTGGTGTTGGAAGAACAGTCGATGACAGCTACCGCTTCATCCCACTTTGTACAGTAGTCCACCACCACGATGATATACGCCTTTCCATTTGACAAGGGGGTGATGGGCCCCATGAAGTCGATACCCCAGATGTCAAAGGACTCTAGTGGTTGAATCCACTGTTGAGGTCCCTCCAACCAGGTCGTCATCCCACCATCTCTCTAGCAGCGTTCACAGAAGCGTGCGAACCATTGTGCATCCCTAAAAAGTATAGGCTAATAATACCCTGCAAGAAGGATTTTAATGATCATTCTATGTCTAGCATATTGGCCCCCACAAGGGCCCTCGTGAGCATCTTGGAGGATGTGCAGTGTATCAGCATCAGGGACACACCATCGAACCAAGCCATCTGTGCACACCTTGTAGAGGTGGCCATTGATTTCCATGAAATGCTTGGCCTTATGGAGAAACTGTCATTTCTACCGATGGTTCCATTCTTTTGGCAACTCTTGTGTTGTAAGGTAGGTAAGGATGCGGTTGAACCAAGGAGATTCCTTGGGCAGTTGAGGATCAACAATGCCTGTGAAGAGAAGTTCATCTAGAATTTGGTCTGATAAAGGCTTCTCCTCTTCTGCATTATCCCATCGTAACCAAGACAAGTGGTTAGTGACCACATTCTCAGATTCCTTTTTGTCTACCATTGTCAGATCAAACTCCTAAAGAATCACCAGCCACCGAATTATGTAGGGGCTTACCGTTGGTTTGTTCATCAGGAACCAGATAGCACTGTGGTCAGTGTGTACAAACACCTCGTATCCAAGCACATAGTTCCAGAATTTATCTAATGTAAACACCACCACCATCAATTCTTTCTTGGTGGCTTGCATAGTGGATATAATATGGTCATTTTTGATCATCACACTGTGTAAGCATGGCTCCCAAAGCGTAGTTGGAGGCATTCATCATAATGTGGAAGGGTTTGGACTAATCAGGTGCCCATAGAACCAGAGCTTCTACGAGGTTCTACTTTAGCTCTTGGAATGTGGACTCACATTTCTTGGTCCAGAAAAATGGAGTGTCCTTCTTTGTAAGCTCTACCAA
>MNCI01001118.1:3400-28225 GCA_015680685.1 Gnetum montanum
GAAGATGTGTTATGAGTGCAAATTACAAAAATTACGCAAGTGGGTCCTCCCCAAAGTAGGTTCCAACCTCTAATGCCCTTACGTAACCACACCTCAAAATGTCCGTAGGCACTAGAAGGGTTAAATGTAATCCACAATGGTTCCACAAAACACACACATGTAAGTATCACCGAAATGAGGTAAGAATTTTATGCTACACAAGACATGAGCTACAATTACATGAATAGTGAGATGAGATGGACTATAGAAGAAGGAATTGTAGAGATTAAGACATGAGGTAACTGACCGAGGGCATAATGAATCCTGCATGTAAAGCATGATTAATGTGTCATTAACCCGTCATTCTAAGATCGAGACCAAGTCCATTCCTTTGATCAGTGACACTACATTGTTTCATCCCATGATGAGCAACTATGAGAGTACCATAACAACAAGGCGTATGATCACTTGGCATTTTGTTCAAGGGAGGAGTGATTTTTACTTTGTGGCACTTTCTTTATTTGTTTGTTTTTTTTATTGCTGAATCTAGAGAAGCTACCAACCCTCAGGCATGGGTGCATGTCTTTCCAGTGGGACCCCCTAGAACAGCATTGGATTTTTGAGTGCCTTTTGATTACTCTTACTCCCATTTTGCTTTAGATCTACAAGGATCTTAGTACAACCACGTTGCGTGATAACTCTCATAGACGTCACCAAAGAGAATCCACAAGTCCCCTTGATGTCACACCCTAATTATTCCCTCTTGGTCCATCCTTCTTCATTCTGGGTACAATGAACATAAAATTAATTTTAAGTTTTAAGAATGTCAAGAATATCACTATACCCTCGAACAGAACCTCTTATTTGTAGAATGGATGAGTGGGTGTAATGGGCTCACTATCCAAATAATTGATCTCTCGAGACTCAATAACATAAAACACACCTCAACCAACGAGCCATGTGAGTGTTTTATTCATAGATGAGATTACTTATAAAAAGATAAAAAGACAAAAAGACAAAAAGATAAAACAAGAAATTGAAAAATGAAAAACTAGAAAACAAAAAATAGTAAAATTAAAGAAAATGAAAAATATTTATTAATCCTACTTGTTATTAAAATGCGGGATATCCCCCATAACTAAACGATTGAGCATGGCAAGGATTAATAAATGAAAGATGAGGATCCTTGCATGTTGGAAATATCGAAACTTGGTCATACTTACCCCATTGGGGTTCACACACCTAATTATAGTAAGCATAGTGTGGCAATTTATAAGATGTGGTTCCCAGGTAATGAGTTGACCCACTATGATACTTGAGACTGTAAGATGGTATGCAAGGATCGGGATGTTGTCCTCCATGGCTGTATTCATTGGGTCATATGGTTGTTGGAGTGTCAATTGGTGGCCCTGATGAGGTGACACAAGGCGTTGGGTTTGAGGAGAAGGATGCACCATAGTGTTGGACTTGTGCTGATTTGGAGAATGCAATGGCCTTGGAACTTTGTTGTCCCTTCCTATGGTCATGTCTAAAGAATGGACGCCTTTGATGTTGAGGAGGTCTCTCACTATTGTTGGCAATAGCAGCATAAGTAACGTTTGTGGGTGGTTGCTGTGGTGCAGACACTTCAGGAACAGTTGGTGGCGATGTAGAAGGAGGGAAAGGATGAGAATGTTAAAATTTAGGAGAAGTGTAAGGTACACAAGGCAGTGGTTGTGTTGAGGACATGGGCTGATAGTACTAAGGAGAATAATAATGCTGCGAGATAGAGTATGTTGACCCAGTCGGGGAAACAAGATGTTGAACTAGATAAGCATTTGGATTCAAATGATACAAAGGGTGTCCCCAGTTTAAGGATGGCTTCCCCCACGACTGGGATTGTTGCCACTGTGATCAAACACAGTATCTTTGTACAAACTTTGGGTGTAACATGCTTCCCCAATGCTCATATAAATGTAACAAGATTGGGCATTAGCCCTTGGGGTGATTGTACAGGCAAATGTTGCATTTATATGTATGATTGGCAGTTGAGCTCTTATTTTCCTCATCCCTTTTTTCCGATTGTCTAATGATATTTTGTCCTGCTTCTCGGGTTGTCAAAACTCTATCTCCAATAATATTGATATATTCCCCACACTTTTTATGCATCCATTCCAGCATCTGATTGATCTTTGCCTCAATTTTATCTAATGATTGTTGTACTGGCAAAGATGGTTCTTCCTCCTTGAGATAGGTTGATTTCTCCTTTTTGTGATTATCAACCTCTGTTAAGTTAAGATTTTGGTCCCGTTGATGTTTTTCAACACTCTCCCATCTAGCCATTTCTCCTTATTCTTTTGCTACCCGCTTAATAAGCTCTTGGAATTGATGGGTTTGTAGTTCGTATAGTTGACCCTGGGCATACATCCCTAGGGTCCTCTTGTTTCATCATGAAGCCCATCAATGATATGGTACATTATCCTTTAGAGAACTCATGGCTTGGACAATTGTTTAACAGTGCATAATATCTTTCTAAGGCCATGTCCCAGGGTTCATGTTGTGCTTGTTTCCACTCTTGGATTTGTTTCCTCAAGGCCGACACTCTTGTGTAGGTTTGATATCTTTCGTTAAAGAGTTCTACCATTGTTGGCCAACATCAAATTGAATTTGGTTTTAACGATCTATACCATACTTTTGCTTGGCCAAAGAGTGTCAGAGGAAAGAGCTTGAGTTTTTGCCAACCGTTATCAATGTTATTCCATGCATAGGCATCATAGAAGGCTTGTAAATGTTATTACAGATCTAAGTCATAGCCTCCTGAGAAATTGAGAAAGTTGTTTAAATCGAGCCTGGGTAGGCGGCTCTCTTTACGATGCCTACGGGAGATTGAAACAGCCTCTTGTATTAGTGGGTAGTAGGGGTTCATCATCATCAAGTAAGTTATGCTTTCATACATTGGGACGATGCTACCTTCGTTTATGTTTATAAGAAACCCCCACCTCAGATTGCGTACTCCAATCTTCATTGTCATATAATTTGTTGGTTCTCCAATGAATTACCTCACTAGATGTGGCATTATTGTAGCCTTGTATGAGAGGCATGGTTGTGCAATTGTGTGTGAATTTGTATGTGACTTTTTGTAATTATTTCTTCCTAAAAGATATATTGTTAATTCCTATATAGCGATCTTGTATGATATAAATAATCTAGATAACTAGCACCATCCTCGGCAACGGTGCCAATGATGAGTGGCAAGGTACCCCTACACTCAACCATACAAATACGAGCACTTCACACATGATTTGATTGAACTCTACAGACGGACTAGTTGTGGTATCTAGACAGTTACTCGTAGATCGCAGTTCGCTATCTTCCCACCTGGACTAGTATTAGCTTTGTCACGTATGGTTTAGTCTAGAGTGTGATGTGTTCCTACACTAATGCTACTCCTGGGTATGATAGGAAATAATATCAACTAAGCTATGAGAGAGGATGAGAGAGAATCTAAACTAGCCTAAGTGTGATGAGCATCTGTTCCTTAATCATCTGTACACATCTTGGCCTCATGCACGACTACCACTGGAATTACCAAGCGCATGGCCTAGGTACACTNGTGCACGACTACCACTGGAATTACCAAGCGCATGGCCTAGGTACACTACTAGATTACCAAGTAGTCACACTTAAATGCTCGTGATTAAGTCATAATCATTTCGCGTTACTAGGAGATAAGGGTAGAGAGATATTAACTAAGAAAGCAATAAATAACAATAACAATTAAATAATTAAGCTAAGTGGATGCTGCAATGATGAAGTAATCTCGATCTTTATTACCGGTCATGTGCGTGTCCAAGTACGTCACACTCAAATAAGGATGTTATACAATTACAATCATCACATTGCGGGCATGCACTGGGAGAAAGGGTTAAGAGGAAAAACTGACAAAAAGTTCTTACCTTAATACTAAAACTAAAAAACTTAAAACTTCTTTACCAAATCTACCTGCCTCTTATTTATAGATGAGGAGACAGGTTGCGATATCGCATACGTGATATCGCGTCTAGGCTATGATATCGCGTACGTGATATCATGGGTGCGATATCACAGCCACCAATTCATGACTCATCACCTTCTAAAGAACTATTTAATAACTATGTTTCTAGGAATTTTGGAAAGGTTTATCTTGCAAATGATGAGCCATTGAACATTATGGGAAAGGGTGATGTTTATATAAAGACTACCCATGAGAAGCAACTAAAGTTACAAAATGTTAGACATGTTCTAGGTTTAAAGAAAAACTTTATTTCTATGGGTCAAATAGATGCTAAAGGGTACAATACAATATTTAGAGGTAGATCCTGGAAAATAATTAAAGAAAATTTGATTGTTTCCTAGGGAAATAAGGTGGAAACATTATACACCACTTAAAAAATAAAAGACAGTGTCAATGGTTGATTCAGAATCAATGTCAACTTTGTGGCATCAAAAGGTTAGGTCACATGAGTTAAAAGGGAATGAAGTTGTTAGCCTCACAGGGGAGATTATCATACTTGAAGTCTATTGATGTTGGTTTATGTGAAATATGTGTTTATGGGAAGTAGAAAAGAGTCAGTTTCTAAAAAGCTGGAAGAACATCAAAGATTGAGAAGTTGGAACTAGTACATACAGATGTATGGGGACTAACATCGGTGAGTTCCCTCGGTGGCTCCTGCTATTATGTCACATTCATTGATGATTCCACTAGAAAGGCATGGGTTTATTTTCTTAAAAATAATTCTAATGTGTTTTCTACATTTAAAAGGTGAAAGGCATAAGTGGAGAATCAAATTGGTTTGAAAGTCAAGTGTTTGAGATTCAATAATGGAGGGGAGTATGATATTCTTGAGTTCAAGGCTTTCTATTCTAAGAATGGGATCAAAATGATTAAGGTAGTTCCTAGAATACCATAGTAGAATGATGTTGTTGAGAGAATGAACAAGACCTTGAATGAGAGAGCTAGAAGCATGAGGATATCTTCTAGACTACCAAATATGTTTTGGGCAAATTCAATCAGCAGAGTAACCTATCTCATAAATCAAGGACCTTTAGTTCCGCTGGACTTTAAGATACCTAAGGAAGAATGATTAGGAAAGGTAGTAAACTTTTCACATTTAAAAGTTTTTGGTTGTGTATCATATGTGCACTTGGGTTCTAATGTCCGAGATAAACTTGATTCTAAAGCCAAGAAATGTTATTTTATTGGCTATGGTTTTGATGATTTTGATTATCATTTTTGGGATGATCAAAATAGAAAAATTATAAGGCACAAGGATGCCACTTTTAATGAGCATGTGGTGTATAAGGATAGGTCCAAATCAAAATCTAACAATGCAGGGAAGTAGGAAAAGGAAAGTCAGAAGGTTGAATTGGAAGAGATATCTAAGAGGGATGTAGCTAGAAGGATTCAAGAAAATCCTAGAAACAAGATAGTTGAAGATGAAGTTGAATTTGAGTTAGAAACGATTACACCAAAGCCTCAGTTGAGAAGGTTTGCTAGAACATCAAAGCCCAAAGATAGATATCCTTCCTCATTACATTATTTACTTTTGATTGATGTTGGGAAACCAAAATATTTTGATGAAGCAATGCAGGAGATAGTTCGTGCTAAGTGGAAGTTGGCTATGAGAGATGAGATGAAGTTACTCTAGAAGAATATGACATGAACACTGACCAAGTTGCCAGAAGAGAAGAGGGCATTGCAGAATAAGTGGGTGTACACAGTCAAGGAAGAACATGATGGTAGCAAAAGATACAAGGCAAGGTTAGTAGTTAAGGATTTCCAACAAAAAAGAGGAATTGACTACATAGAGATTTTTTCTCCTATAGTAAAGTTGACTACCATTAGATTAGTGTTGAGTATTGTGGCTACTGATGACTTGCATCTAAAGCAGTTAGATGTCAAAACTGCTTTCTTGCATGGTGACTCGAACTCTATTTATTGGTTGCTACCATTCCTTTATATTCCTTGGAAGTTGAAGGATCAACTATTCATTGGAAGTTGAAGGTTCTAAAGTTGAAGGGTCGGCCATTATAGAAGTTGAAGGATCGATTGTTATAGACATTGAAGTGTTGGCTATTATAGAAGTTGAAGGGTCAGCTATTATGAAAGTTAAAGGGTTGACTATTACAAAAGTTGAAGGGTCAATTGTTATAGAAGTTGAAGGGTCAGAAGTTGAAGAGATGATATTTTCTCTCCCTTTTATTTGAAAGTTTGATGTATGCTATGATCTGTACCAAATTTGACATAGCACATGCAATGGGAGTTGTTAAGTAGGCTCATGTCTAATCTAGGAAGGGAGCATTAAGAAGCTATAAAGTGGCTTTTGAGATATCTGAAAGGAACTTCAAGTATGACACTTTATTTTATAAGGAGCAGCATTACTCTATAGGGTTTTTATGATGTAGATTTGGGAGGTGATTTGGACAATAGGAAGAGCACCACTGGTTATCACTATAGGTAGTACTGCTATGAGTTGGATGTCTAAACTTTAGAAGAGCATTACTTTCTCAACCATAGAAGTAGAATATATGGCTATATCAAAAGCTACAAAGGAGATGAATAGGAAAAACAAGCACACATAGAACACATAGAATTTTTGTAGTTTAGCAAGATCGCCACTCACATTCATGGCTGCATTAGAGTTTCATTATATATTTTGCATATTATATTTACAAGAGAGTTTTGAAACATTACATAAATATGCATCAAGAAACCATACATAACCTATGTAGTGTTTGATAAAACATATAGAAATAACAAGAAAAGACCTGATGGATCTAGGGATGCCTACTCAGGTTTTCATCCTTACAATTAGGCTAATAACAAAAGGAAGAACCACCCTTTCAGAAATTCACTTCTCTTCAAAGACATATGCTATCAATAATGCAAGTAAAATGAAGAAAGAATCAAATAAGGCAAATAACAATAGGAATTATAAAGAAGAACTCCCTTGTAGAGAACTATGCTAAATAAGGTTACTTGCACTAGAGCCTCTATCACTCATAAATTTGAACCAAGGATACAAAAGATGAATTCACTAATTAATCTCTAACTAAACCTTTGAAGCTTGGGATATAATTTAGAAAAGAATAAGATGGAAGATTTGTGATTTCTCCATAATAGTTGGATAACAAATATTTCAATATTTTTTTTTCAAAAAAATGATATTGCATACACACTCCAAATATGAAAGAGAATTGATGAGACATGAAATTGCTCATATTGCTAGCGGTCGCGTTAAGGCACCCACGTTATATCATGGGTCACGATATCGCGTATGCAATATCTCATGGGCCGCAATATCGTGTACGCGATATCGCAGTCAACTGCAATCTCTATAAATAAGAGGTGGCTCTCCCTCATTTGACATCCCAGTTAGAAGTAGCGAAGCTCTGGCAGTTTGATCCCTCTAGAGTTAGATTTTTTTCCCGTCTCTGCCCGCAGTGTGGTGAATGTAATTGTATGGTGTCTTTATTCGAGTGTGCCGTACTTGGACACCCACATGACCAAAAATAAAGATCGAGATTACTTCATCATTGCAGCATTCACTTTGTCATTTATTTATATGTTATTTATTTAATGTTATTTACTATTTTCTCTTTCACATTAAATTGCTATTCACTTTGTCCGTCTCTGCCCGCATTCACTTTGTCGTACTCGCTCTGCTTTGTAAATTGCTATTCAATCCCATGTTTTGGTGGATTAAAACNTAGGCTTGATAACATTTCAAAGAAATCTAAAATTCATAGAAGTAATAGGAAATAGCTATTTAGAAAAACACACACACACACATCATCATCATCATCATCATCATCATCATTTTGAGATAGCTAACAATTTGGAATAACTTTGCATGCTGAAATCCAAGTATGCTAAGCAAAAGGAGATTGCAAAAAGACATGAATAAACTCATCTATAGCTTCATAGATATGACACACATCTTGGGGTCCATACTCATGCTAAATATCAATTTCTCAAAGTAACAAGGTCATAATTATGACTTTTCTTCAAGAGTTAAAAATTACATTCTCAGAGATGTTACTTTTCAGTTTTAGCTTGAAATGAGAGAAAGGCCTCATCCTAGGATTGGTTGTAATGATGAACACCTGAAAAGGCATCCCAAAACCAATTTCTTTAGACTCTCTCTTTGATGTTTATTTTTTTAAGTTTATAATTTGATATATTTTAAGTTTTTAAGGATTAATTATTTTTTAAGGTTTAACATCCCCAACATACAATTCATTGCTTTGTAAATTGCTATTCAATCCCATGTTTTGGTGGATTAAAACTTAAAAATGAAGAAGTGTATTAATTGTTAGTTTATGCATGTGTGTAGGATTCAAGGAATATCATTTCTTTTCTCCAATGTTGTCTAACTTAAGATGAAGATGTTGCCGAGTTTAGACCAAAAACAAGAAGTGAAAGTCAATTCAAGGTTAGGTTGATGTTTCAAGTCCCAAAATATATGGATCTAGAAGGATCTATGGTGTTGATTTCATTAATTTGAGTTGCAGGGTGTACATCTATACCTAAGGGTAAACATCCCACCATAGGCTTGAACATGTTTAGGCAAACTTTTATAGTCAAGGATGCACTAGGGTGGATGTCCTAGCTTGAACAAGATGAACATCTAGGTAGAAATCAGGGTAGTTTTAGGATGGACATCCACCTACTTCTATGATGTTTAGCCTGAGGCCAAGTCATGTGTAAAGTGGGTGTGGACCCTTCAAATGAGATATTTTGGATAGTGATTGGGGAAAAATAAAAATGCATTCCAAGTTATTTTTCCACTCCAATTTACCTTGGAGTTATGGAGGGTTTGGGAAGGTTGGATTACACTTACAAGTTTTCCCTCTTCCAAAGTATATTTTTAACTTACCATTGTTGACCTTTTGGTATGCCAAAACCTTAAGGAAGATGGAGAACAAAGAATGTTTATTGTGGATGATGTATTTATAGGTCATGAATAAGAACTCCACATCATGAATAAGGACTTGAGGAAATGAAATCTACAACAACTTGTCAAAATGAAGACTTCATAGGCAAGATGAGAGCATGGGCACATATGGATGAGAACAAAGACTACAAACTAAATGAAGATGCTCCAAGGATTGGGAAGAAGCCAAATCAACAAGAGAAAGCCTCAAGAACTAGAGCTCAATACTTGAGGAGATGTGTCCAGGAAATAGTAGACATCTCAGCTAAGAAGAATGAATTCATAGGAAGATATCTTCAAGAAGCATCAGATGTCTCCTTTGTGGAGTAGAAATCTCCCTAGAGATGTCCCATTCTCCAAGGAGATGTCTCTCTAGATTTAAGGCAGATCTTAGGTAGATGTCCCAAATTCAAAGGAGATGTCTACACTAGTCGTTAGGTAGTCATTGCAAAAATTTTGAGGCATTTTCAAAAACTTGGAAGCTATAAGAGGACATTAAAATTTTGAGAATTACGCAATTACTATGAACATCAAAGCTATGATTGTCATATCTATGCTCTTGTGCTTTTGTCCTTCATTGTCACATTATTTTCTTGATTGTATGTTGAATTGAGCTTCAATGACAAGGACTTGTAATTGTATTTACATTCTTTCCTTGTATCTTTTTTTCTCTTTTTGCTTCCCTACAAGGTTGATGTGCTTCTTGTGAGAAGGCATCATCATTGAGCTTGCTAAGATCCTATGAGATTGAGTCTTTGTGCAGCATCAAAACACTTTGGAGCATAGATCAATTTTGTAAAGGTTGTGGGATCCTTAAAAACATATTTTGAGCTTGTTAGGACCTTATAGGATTGAGTGGTTTCACGACGATGAAACACTCCAATGTGGAGCTCAAAGCCTTGTATAGGGAGTGGTACCCTTCAAACCACATTTTTGAGAAACAAAGTCCAAAGTTGTGCAAGGATTCTACCCTTTGAGTGTGGGTGCACCAAAGTTGGGGAACCACATAAAAATTGAGGGTGATTTTTGTGGTAGATCATTTTTAAATTTGGGGAACTTATTCAACCCCCCTTCTAAGTTCTTGATCCTCAAGTGGTATCAGAGTGAGGTTATCTCACGTAGATAAAGAAACATGAATAATGAAGGGGCAATCAACACCAGACATAATTGAACAAGGAGTCTAGTTTTCTTCATCAATTGGTGTATTCAATTCCTATATCACATTGGTAAAGGTATGTCTCTCAATTTCTCTTTTATGTTCAGTCTAATAAGGAATAAGAGAGACTATAACTGTAAGGTTGGTAACACTTGTGACAATTTGGATAATCAAAATTTCTTTGAAGAAAAGTATGGGCTATTTTGCAATGAAGTTATTTCTTTCCAAAGCTTATGTTTTAAAATGGGAGATATCTTACATGCCAAGGAAATGAAAATTATAGTTCTTAATGATGAATGTTATTATCTTAAGAAATAAAAATCATACCTTAAGGCTAAATTTTAGAGACTAACCAAGGCTATTGAGCATATGAGCAAGAAATCTTTAGAGAAGCCCAAAGACCAAAAGCAAAAAGATGAATTCTTAAAAGATTCTACCAAAGAAAATTATTCTAGGTTTAGTAACACGTCAAAATCTAAAAATTTAAATTGTTTATTTTGTGGAAAATCTAGACATGTTCAAGAATATGGCTATCTTAGGATAAAACAATATGCTTGGTCTTTACAAAAGCACTCTAGATAAGGTACTTTGCAGGTTTGAAAACAAAAAGAAAGGAAGCCTATAAAGAACATGATGACTCAAGTAGCTCTCTTTGATGTTAATACAAGCATGTGGTATATTGATAGCAAATGTTCAAGATGCATGTTAGGAGATAAAACCAAATTTACCCACTTCACAAAATAAAATTTTAAACTTTCATGTTTGGAGATGACATGGAAGCTCCAATAATAAGTATTAGTACCATAGAGCTTCAACTGCCCATGGGGCCAATGCCATTACCATCATAACATTCCCATCTCGTGAAATCCAATCCTTTGGCTATCATTTTAAATTTCCATGTACTAATAATGTAGTAGAGTATGAGGGTTTAATCAAGGGAATGATGGTAGCTTGTGACCTAGGAGTAAAACACTTAATGATCAATGATGATTCCCAACTTGTGGTTAACCAAGTAACTGAGATTTACACATGTAAAGCCAAACACTTATAACCTTATTGTGACCTAGGAAAGAAACTATTACAATAGTTTATAGACATCGATATCCAACATGTACCCTAAACCAAGAACACTATAGCTAATGCCATTACAACAATAGCCCTTTGTGTGATGCCAGATGTGTTTAGCAAGTTGCCCACCATAACTATGGACTACGCCCTACCCATCACACAAAACACTAAGGATACCTTTGTGGTCATAGTTCATACGACTCCCCCAAAGGAGTGGTATGACTATATTAAGTTTTACCTTATGCATGGTGAACCTTCACAAGGCTTCACTACTACTCAAAAGGATGTTGTTCATAAATGATTAAAATAGTATGTCATACAAGGCAATAACACATTATGCTGATGAGCCTATGATGGCATATTGTTAGTGTGCTTAGGTAAAGCTGAAGCTTGAATAGTCCTAGAGTAAGTTCATGAGTGTGTATGTGGGGGATATATAGGACCTAGAGCCATGGTTGTTAAGATCAGATAGTTAGGCTATTATTGGTCCTATATGGAAAGTGCCTACCTACAAAAAGTTAAAACTTATGATATATGCCAACAACATAGCAACCTTATGCACATACCGCCAACTGAGTTACACACTACTCAGATTACTTGGTTGTTTCAAAGGTGGGGGTTGGATATTATTTAACCCATAATGCCTAAGTCTTCTACAAGGCATAACTTTATCATCACTGTAACTAAATATTTCATGAAGTGGGTTGGACCTATTACCCTAAGAAGGACAACATCTGAACAAGTCTATAGATTCATATTGGATAGCATAGTAGCTCATTTTGGTATACCTATGACCATAGTCACAGATAATGGACCATAATTTAGTAGCTAAGAAATGAAAAAAAATTTGTCATGACCTAGGCATTAAGCATTCCTTTTCATTACTGTATTACCCCCAAGCCAATGGGCAACCTAAAGCAAGCAATAAGGCCATCATAAACTTTCTTAAAAAGATGTTGAATAATAGCAAACGCAAGTGGCATGAGTAGCTTGTCCATGCACTTTAGGCCTATAGAACCACTTTTCAAACTACAACTAGTGTAACCTCATATAGCTTGGTTAATGATTTTAAAGTTATTTTACCTCTTGAATTGCAAGTGTCGTCGCTCTAAATAGCCTTATCTAACTTCATCAATGATTAACAAAACAAGGAGCTACATACCATGGACCTGGACTCAATGGAGGAGCAACGAGTGCAAATGCTTGCTCACATTGAGTGGTACCAAGAGAAGTAGAAATGGAAACACCATCATAACTTGATCAAACGCAAGATTAAGAAAGGTGACTTAGTCTTGAAAGTTGTCCACGAGCATGTGGACAAATTCTCAACCAACTAGGAAGGGCCTTTCTTAATCACTTAGACTTATAGCAACGAAGCCTTCCAAATAGTGGACATGAATGGGAATGAGTTGGCCAATCTAGTTAATCATTTCTATCTAAAGCCTTATGACATGTAGCCTACTAGAACTAAAAAATGACATCAATGACCATTGACAACCAATAATAAGCAAGCTTGCATGACCTCTATTTGCATAACAATGAAACTATCAATCTTTGTAACATATGTAATCTTTGGTAGCCTAGTTTGTTGATCATTCTGTATGGCCTATGCATTATCATTGTAAGAACATGCTTTCTTTTGTCTTGTTTCTTGTTCTCTTGAAGTTGTGCTTGTAGGATGAAGCATGGAGTCATCATAAAGGTGCAACTCATCACGACAATAAGTCATCATGTGACCTCAATGCACAATATTCGATGAGTTTATCATGTCATACCAAGAGTGCTTACTCATCTCATTCCTCTCATCATTTCCTTGAACCCAACCTTGTAGCTTGATTATGACCTTCCTTACCTTGAACAACAATGTTGACTAATGTTTGATACTCATGCATTGTGGTCATATGACATTCCTTTGTCATGCTATTCCAATAAGTCTGTTCAATGTAACACATCTCATTCAATGGGAAAACCATTAATTCCATTAAGTATAACACATCTCCTTTGATGAGGAAACAAAATCAAACCAACCTTGGTA
This sequence comes from Gnetum montanum, assembly GCA_015680685.1. Lineage (NCBI taxonomy): Eukaryota > Viridiplantae > Streptophyta > Gnetopsida > Gnetales > Gnetaceae > Gnetum > Gnetum montanum. Next base: position 16,593 of record MNCI01001118.1, read on the forward strand.
AAGAAACCTAATGAAGGTTCCACCCCAACACAAAAAAAAATGGGGCAATGAATTTCCATTAAGCGAAAAAGGTCAATGAAGTCCAAAGCACAAACCAGTGGCTCCAAGCATGCAAACGAAGGAGCCTAATGGCCAAAGAAACCTTGGAGCAAGATGTTGGATCCTCAAACACATTTGCCGAGTGACCAACATTTCAAAGCACGCAATGCCAAGATCTATTGATTAACTAACATGTCAGTGTCATATTGTAGCCATGATGTCAACTATGGAATACATTGTTAACCTTCATAACCTTTTTCCTATAACCTCATTACCATTACCTCATCATAGCCTTATCCCATCCTCACAAGCACTCTATGGGCATGGTTAACACAACTAAGTCAAGCATGGAGAGGGAACGTCAATGATGGATCCACAATGGTGTTTTGTATTCTTTGTTAATGCCTCTTAGGTTAATCCTCCAAACACCAATAAAGATTATCTTAGAAACACCACCAAAAATGCATGTTGTAACCTTTTTGACATTGTAACCCTCACCCCATGAAACCTGAGGCTAAAACTTCACTGTAAATATGAAGATTGCAATTCAAGGGATGCAATTTCACATACTTTAGCTTTTGGGGCTAAAATGTCTCATAAGTTATCAAAGCCTCAACCCCATGAAAAAAGTCATATTATGCCTATATTTAGGCTTGGGGGGGTTATAACACCTTTTGGATCACCAAAATTGGCATTTTGATGGGTTTTGTGGTGGAGTACAACTTTTACTATGCTGGAGATACCTGTTGGAGGGTATGACTCCACCTATGCCCAACATTGGGGGTATAACTCCTTCAACCCCCAACATTGCACCTTTCCCCCAGTGTTACTCTAGCATGACCTGAAATTTCAGTATTGCTCCAGCTCCAACATTAATCCTACAACTCAGTGTTGTTGTTGGAAGACCCGCGTGGGTGGAAGAAGCCAGCATGGATGAAATTCCCATTTACTATTTTTGGTAAATAGAATGGTTTTGATGCCATGGGGTATCAAAACTTACCATACATAGTAACCTTGTTGGATTTGTACACTTACACATAGTAAAAATCTATCAATAATTAGAAAAAAATCTATAGCAAAATTGATGGCCATGAAACCTATAAAGCCTAAGCTACCACACCATAGAAAAAATCTAATTTTGCACACTTGGCCATATTTTTTCATCTAAGGACTTTGAAGAACCTGCAAACACAAAGATTTTGAACATTCCTAGCATGGAACCTGTAGCCATTACAATCATTATTTGACCCGCTTAAGATTGTGTGGCATTTTACACCAACATTGACCACCTTGGACTTTGAGACTTTCAATGTGGCTCTTCTTGGTAGCTTAAAACCCCCACACATCTCACCCATTGCACAACCAATGCTACAAATCTAGTGAGAATTGCAACAATGTTTCATATTTTCACGAGTTGTGGAGCATCTAGATCGTGGAGCTGATTATGGTGCCAAAGGCTACCAACTTCAATGGATTCCAAACCCTTGCGAAGTGAACCCCCCTACTTCCTCAAGCACCCTTCTACACATTTCTAGACTCTCTCTTTATTTTTCTAATAAAGAGTAAGTTCCATTTTATTATGCAAGTTAATTTACATTTCTTAGATTCTATGCATTATTTTATATCAAATTTGCTTTATTCTCATTTTCTGCATTACCCTTCTTTACACTTTCTAAGTCCCTAGGTGATCTACTTGATTATCCAGGGCACCTCGAATCCTATTTTTCAATGGAGGCCCTTGGGATCTAGGGTCAAAGTTGTTTGCACTTGGAATTTTTAGTTTTCTAGCAACTAAATTTTTCAAGTGCTACAAATGCATTCATAACAAATTATTTATTAGTATAGGTTGTACCATCATGCATGTCTTAAGTTGTAATATGTTTAATGCATGTGACCTTTATGTATAGCACACATGCACAATGATTTGCATATTAGTACATGTTGTCTAATGCTTGTAACCAATATGGAACGACCACATTAAAAACAAATTGTGTATCAGTATAGGCTGCTTGATCACATATGTCTTAATTTGTAAGTTATCTTATATTTGTGTTCTCTATGAAATCAAATTTTAATCAAACCAACACATTTACAGCAAATTATTCATCAGTCTAGGTTGCTCAATCATGCATGTCTCAAGTTGAAAGTTCTCTAGGTACAACAAATTATGTATCACTCTAGTAACAATATTAGTTATGTATCATGTTAGTTGTATCATAAATGAATACATTTATAAAGTTAATATTATCTACTTTATTCCTTTATTTATTTTTCAAGATCAAATTAGTAATATTGTTCAGAATGTGAATATACAAATGAAATCTTGTTGAGTCATGGTATTTGACTAATTTGAAGCCAAAAGGAAGACATGAGGATGTTCATATTCTCATACGATCCATTGATAGTAATTTCTTTAAATATGAGGAAATTATTATAGCAACCTATGTTCAGAATAATGACATCATTTACATTCAATTAGAGAAGTTACTTTCTTCCACCAAAACAATACTTCATGATGGAAGATTCCTTCTAAGGACATTGGACATGAAACAAATGAAGTAATTTGCTACAATGAGAAGATATAAAACTAAGAGGATTGCATATAACTTTACTAAATCTGAGGTTGTGGCATTTGTGAAGAGGTTTCTTCAATAGAGGTGGATGATGAGAATGTCATATGTTGTTCTATATATATGAAATCATATGAATCAACCATATACTTCATATAATGAGCTTCTTCTTATATATCAATTGAGATCTATATCTATTCATCTTCCAATATTTATTGAGGAACCACCTTTAATCACTCCATTTAAATTAAAAAATAAATCAAAGCCTCGAAGTAAGAGAGCTATTCAAGTTGCTAATAAAGAAATCAAGGTAGCAAAGACCCACATGAGATATTTTTACTTTAATTTCTTAACAAGGTGCTAGATAAAAATCAACCAATGCAATCAAGCTCCTCATAAGTTTAGAATTAGAGTTATGAGTATGAAGTATGTTAAGAAGCTATTCTTCTCAATGACAAAGAATCTTATCACTATTATTCATGATTGTATATTGATGACTTATAAGATCTCTAGTGGTAAGGGATTTACTCCTGCAAATGATACAAAGCTTAATGCTAAAGATGTTTGATTTTAGATTCTAAATGGATAGCACTCAATTCTAGCTGCTAAAATTTTACTAAAGAGAGATGATATGAAGCAAGATATGAAGAATCTTTATTGAGTTCATTATGCAAGGTTTCTGAAGTCAAAGACATTTGTTTTCATACTTATAAAGATTTTTTATTCTTAGAATTAGGTATAAGAAATGAAATACGATCCATCCTACATACAGATGGTAAGACATGTGAGGAGCTACCTATCATAGAATAACATTCACAAACTTTCAACTAGAGAAATCTTTAAGGAGCTAGAGTCTATTTATGATAGCCTAAGATTTATATTTATGTAAGTTATCTATACTAGTTTCATAATGATATGAACTTTCAGTATGCTCATATCCTATTCATAATACAACCACTTATCTCCTATTATCTTTCTTCTTTCATAACATATTGATGAGTGGCGAGGTACCCCTACACTCAACCATACAAATACGAGCGTTCATGCATGATCCACTTGAACTCTGCAGACAGGCTAGTTGTGGTATCTAGATAGTTGCACATTGATCGCAGTTCGTTGTCTTCCCACCTAGACTAGTATTTGCTTTGTCACATATGGTTTAGTCTAGAGTGAGGTGTATGATGTGGGCCTAAACTAGTGCTACTCCTAGAGGCAATGGAAAATAACTTTTTTTTTAAGCCAAGAGGGAGTGGGAGAAGAGAATCTAAGTTAGCCTAAGTGCGATAAGCATCCATCCTTAATCATCTGTACACATCTTGGACCTCGTATACTACTTCTAGGATTACCAAGCGTATATTACTTGAGTGCTCCTAGATACACTACTAGGTTACCAAGTAGTCACACTTAAATGCTCGTGATTAAGTCATACTCATTCTGTGTTTAATAATAGGAATAGTAAAGGAAGGTAAAGAAACATTAATTAAGAAAGCAATAAATAACAATAACAATTAAGCAATTAAAACTAAGTGAATGCTGCAATGATGGAGGAATCTCGATCTTTATTGTTGGTCATGTATGTGTCCAAGTACATCACACTCGAATAAAGGTTTCATACAATTACAATCATCACACTACAGGCATGCACTGGGGAAAGAGTTGAGATGAACTAAAAATGAACAAAAAGACTTTACTTCTATACTGACCTACTTACTCTAACTTACTTCCCTTCCTGTGCATCCAAAGTTGTATCTATAGGCTTACATAAGAACCACGATATCGTGTATCCGATATCATTACCTAGATCATGATATCACGTACCCGATATCAAGGGTCCAATATCAAGGGTTCGACATTAAGGGTCCAATGTTAAGAGTCCGACGTCAAAGGTCTGATATCAACACCTGGCAAACCATGATTCATCATACCCCCACGACTGAATAACAACTCGTCCTTGAGTTAAAGCAAGTGAGGAACAAGTTCATTCAATTACAAATAGGGGATAGGTATGAGATTATTGAATGACCATGGACTGTTTCATGCCACAATGTGGGACTATACAAAATTTGGACATAGACACAAAAGACAAAACTTGTGGAACTCATGGGGTTTTTGCTGGTGGTGGCTCCTCCATGGGTGCCTTTCCTTTGTCCTACGCTCCAAGCTTTTGAGATTGATACTGTTGAAGAAGCGCCTGATGTTTCTCCTCTTCTATCTAAGGATTATGAGCCATCCATGCTTATGTTCCAATGTTTGATGGAGTTGGCACTTCCCATGGACACAGCAACTGCAGGACACTTGATTAGCCTTGACATGCCATGTCGCAAATAGCCGACATTCCTCTTCGTAGGCTCGAGCCCTAACCTATCCACCTTTTGCTTGGCCAGATTGTGCAGTGACAGGAGTTCCCTAATGGATGCTGAATGATTGTGCCTTCTACTCTACATATTTTGCATGAGGTCCTTGGCCTTTGCTCCCCACTGGGTGTTCAGTTGCACCTTAAGAAGGTCCTCCTTGTTGTGCTCTTTTGGGAGCTATTTATAATCACAAAAGATCAATTGTTAGTAAGGTTATTGAAAGAAGTTCAATTATGTCATACCTTATTGCCTTTAATAAATGTTGAATTCTTTTCTTAGTATGATTTTAGAGTTTGAAATTTTTTCAAGGAAGTTGCCTTAAAAGTTTAATGTTAGATCTAATTTGTTTAGGTGATACATAAAAGGACATGTAATGGTTTTGAGGAACATTTGATAAAATGACGATAAAGGAAAGAATAGATTTGGCAATGAATTACTTGAAGGGTATAAAATGATGTGATGATGTGCAACAAGTACAAATTATAAAAGTCACGCAAGTGGGTCCTCCCCAAAGCAGGTTCCAACCTATAATTCCCTTGTGTAACCACACCTTAAAATATTTGTAGGCACTAGAAAGGTTAAATGTAATCTACACTAATGCAACAAAACACACACATGTAGATACCACCGTGATGAGATATCAATTCAATGCTACACAAGACACGAGTCACAAATACATGAACAACAAGATGAGGCGAATTGTAGAAGGGATTGCAGAGATTGGGACATGAGGTAACTGACTGAGGGCATAATGAATCTTGAGTGTAGGATGTGATTAATGTGTTATTAGCCTGTCACTCCAAAATCAAGACGAAGTCCATTTCTCTGATCAGTGACATTGCATTATTTCATCCAATGATGGACAACCATAAGAGCATCATGACAGCAAGGTGTACAATCACTTGGCATTTTGTCCAAGGGAGGAGTGATTTGGAATTTCTTTGTGGCACATTTGTTTTTGTCTGGTCACTTTGGCACACTTTCTCTTCTTTTTTTTTCTTTTCTTTTCTTTTTTGATGCGTAATCCAGAGAAGCTACCTACCTTTAGGCATGGGTGCATGTCTTTCCAGTGGGACCCCTTAGAATAGCATTGGGTTTCTTTATTAAGTGCCTTTATTACTCTTACTCCCATTTGTTGTTAGATCTACAAGGATCTTAGTACAACTAAGCTGAATGATAACTCTTATAGATGTCACCAAAGAGAATCCACAAGTCTCCTTCATTTCACACCCTAGCCATTCCCTCTTAGTCCATCATTTTTCACTCTGGGCATAATGAACACAAAATTACTTTTAAGTTTTTATGATGACAAGAATATCATCGTACCTAGAGTAGAACCTCTTATTAATAGAATGGTTGGGTGGATGTGGTGGGCTCGTTGTCTAAATAATTAGCCACTTGAGACTTGATAACATAGAACAACACCTCAACCAACGAGTCACATGAGTGTTTTATTCATACATGAGATTACCCATAAAAAGATAAAACAATAAATAAAAAGATAAAACAACAAATTAAAAGATGAAAAATTGGAAAACAAAAAATTGTAAAATTAAAGAAAAGGAAAAACATTTATTAATTCTGCTAGTTAAAATGGAGGATATCCCCCATAACTAAACTTTTGAACATGGCTAGAATTAATAAATGGAAAATGCATATCCATGCATGTTGGAAATATTGGAGTCTAGTCATATCCAAACCACTAGGTGTATTTTCAAATGGTGATAGAAATATACCCAAATTGGGGTTCACACACTTGATTATAGTAGGCATAGTGGGCCAAATTATAAGATGTGGTCTTGTGATAAGGAGCTAACCTACTATGGCACCTATGACCGTAAGATGGTATGCAAAGATCAATATGTCTCCCTACGTGGTTATATTCATTAGGCTGCATAGTTGTTGGAGTATTGATTGGTGGCCTTGATAAAGTAACAAGAGGCACTGAGTTCAAGGATAAAGATGCATCACAACATTCGGCTTGTGTTGAGTTGGAGGATGCAATGGTTTAAGAATCATGTTGTTTCTTTCTATGGCCATGCCTGAAGAAAGAATGCTTTTGAGTACCTCCACTGCTATTGACAGTAGCAACACAAGTAACGTTCGTGGGTTGGTGTTGTGGTGCAAAACTTTTCAGTACAATTGGCGGCAATGTAGAAGGAGGTGAAGGATGGGAATATTGAGATTGAAGAAAAGTGTAAGGCACATAAGGTGGTGATCTTGTTGGAGAGGACATGGGTGCATAGTACTCGGGAGAATGATAGCGATGAGGTGAAGTAGAGGATGTTGATCCGGTTGGAGAAATAGGGTGTTGCACATAATAAGCATTTTGCATTGGGACATACACATGGTATGATCTAGTTGGTGGTAGTTTCCCCCATGACTGGGGTTTTTGCCACTGCGGTTGAACCCAATATTTCTGTACAAAATCTAGATGTAGCATTCCTTCCCAATGCTCATGTAAATGTGACAAGATTGGGCATTAGCCTTTGGGGTGATCGTACAAACAAACATTACATTGATACATATGATTGGCAGTTGAGCTCCTATTTTTATTATCTTCAACCCTTCGTTTTGATTGTTGCGTGGTGTCCTGTCCTATTTCTTGATTTAGCATAGTCCTAGCTCTACTAATTTTAGCATATTATCCATATTTTTTATGTACCCATTCTATCATCTTATTAATCTTTGCCTCAATTTCATCTAGTGATTGTAGGATTGGCAAAGATGATTCCACCTCCTTGAAGTGAGTTGATTTCTCCTCTTCATGATCATGGACCCTTGCTAAGTTGAGATTTTGGTCTTGTTGAGAACTTTCAACATTCTCCCATTTAGCTATTTCTCCTTCTTCTTTTGTTACCTGTTGGATAAGCTCTTGGAGTTGGTGGGTTCATAGCTCATATAGTTAACCCAGGGCATACATCCCTAGAGTCTCCCCTATTTCATTACGAAGTCCATCCATGATGTGATACATTAGCCTCTCCCTAGAGAACCCATGGCCTAGACATTTGTTTAACAAAGAATAGTATCTTTCTAAGGCCATGTCCAAGGTTTCATGTTGCCCTTGTTTCCATTCTTGGATTTGTCTCCTCAAGGCTGACACTCTGGCATAGGTTTGATATTGTTCAATAAAGAGTTCTACCATTGTTGGCCATCTACGAATTGATCTTGATTTTAAGGATTTGTACCATACTTTTGCTTGATCAATGAGTGTCATAGGTGTGCTGACCTAAATCGTCAGTGTAAGGCTAGAAGGAAAACAAACACCAAGAGATCGCCGGGCAGCCACAGCTGACCCTGCCTTCGCTTGAGGGCAAGCTGGAAAAGGGAACGAAGGTAGAGTGCCTTGGATGGTTTGCACGCAAATCAACCAAGGACTTCCCCGAGCGTAAGCTACGACTAGCGCTGGGGTTATCGTAAATAGGATGTAAACGAAATGTAAACAACAATATGAAATGTAAATAAAGCGTACTAAATTATAAATAAAGCGTAAATAGAGTTATATTGTAAATAAAGCATAAACCAAAGTAAATAATGTAAATGGGAGACAATAATGAAACCGTATTATATTGTTCAAACAAAAATATGCACCGGTCAAAGCGTAGTTGCACAAGTGTGGATGGCAAGTCAAATGCCTAGCCCCGGAATGATATGACACAATGATGCGACGATAAAATGGGATGAGCGTCAGAAGAACTTGGAAGCCAACAATCAGATGTGCCGAGCGCCCAAGGATTGCAAGTTCTGTCCTCCTTCAAAATTTCCAATCTCTCCAGTCTTTGTCTCTTCCAATCTTCTTCTTCTTCTCCCTTCTCTCTTGCTGCTTTTGCTTTGCTTCTCTTGCCTCTCCCCATTTATGTGAATTGATGGGGTATTTATAGGGTTGGGCTAGGGTTTTCGCTAGGGTTTGCTTTGACCAGGTTCAATGTATCTGTGTTGGATAGTTGTACACGAGTTGGATGTGTGTTGGCAATTGCATACTTTGACTAGGTTCAATGTATTTTACAACTTGTGGGTCATTCGAGCCCATAAAAATACAAATAAATTAGAAAAACAAGCCCTCAAGTGATAAAAATTTAAGAAAGCTTAGGAGGATTGGCTCCAGCCCTAGCCCACTTGGAAAATATTATATATTTTTTTTTGTTTTCTGCGTTAGTGGCTGGAAAATTGGAATTTTCCATTGTTTGGTGAAAAAAAATTTTCAATCATCGGGGGAAGGACAGTAGCCGGTGATGCCTGCAATAACAGCAACGCAGCAGGTGCAAACAGTGACGTGGTGGGCAGTGCAGGAGTGGCAGCACGGCAGGCAGCAGAGAAGCGAGGCTCCTTGGCTAGGAACTTTTGCTTGGTGTAGACATTCATGTAATCGCCGAAAACGTAGTGAGGGTAAGCCTCAGCAGCATCAGCATCAACATCTCTCTTGCGAACCACTAAGGTTTCCTTATCGTCGACATCACCGCGAGATTGCCATTTAGATTCAGATGGCGTAGAATCGGGTTTGCGTTTTCAATGGCGCAGTTTCTGAACACGAGCCTGAGCCTCGACTTTGATTACTTCCTGCTGCTTGATGTATTCTTCTCTGGCGGCCGCCTCCTCGTCGCGTCAGACTCATTCTCTGTTGTCGCAATTGTAGACGTTTCAACGCTTCTGCGATAGAATGTTGAGACCGCCATGGCCACCCATCGCCCTGCTCTGATCTGCCCTACCCTAATATGAATGTTCGCCTGGCTCGCCTTCTACTGTGGCCTTCTACCTTTTCTTACTACTGATGCTGCTTGTGTTAGCTTTGCTTCAGGATCTGGAACAACCCTCGGTGCTCTGAGATTGCTCTTGTTGTTGAGCTCTTGAAGCCGTGAACAGGAATTAGCATGGCCTTAAATAGAGGGCCATGGCACGTCACCATAATGATGAAGAAATGTCGGGACCATGCGTCCGTGCTTAAATTAGCAGCAGCTGGGTTTCTTTGGCAAGTTCAAGTCTGCGAACTATAGTTCCCTTACAATATGTCTTTTTGTGGTGCTGGTTATTGCCCTCTGCAATTGGGCTTCCATCCTTGAATTGTGGAGAAATCTGGAGCTAACAGTAAGCAATCCTGTTATTTGTAACTATATTGTTTTGTGCATTTCCCCGAATACAAAAGCATGTGCACATGAATAATAGCTGTCGCTAATGCACCATTAAGGCATACAAATTTCCATTCAAAGCGCTAAGCTGAAATTAGTGGTGTTTCATTGGCCCCTCTTTGTTGACGCCTGGAGGAATCCACTCGAGAGACGTCGACAAAGAAGTGCAAACACCATGAAAAAACAAGAACCAAACATTAACCATTAGCCTTTGGCTAGATATTATCGCACCATTTTCAAAAGTACATGGGATTGAGGGGAATGTGGTTCAAGATGAAAGGGAATCGGTTGTAACCAAGGAAGCTAGGAGGTTAAGGGCTATGATTACTGCTGAGATTTGTGGGAGAGGAATGCCCTCTTGTGCACAAGTTATGTCATTGGTCCTTGTCAACAGCCAGGCTTTTAGCAGACTTGGAACCAAGACATAGGAGGTGCGTTCTTTGGAGAAATAGGACTCCTATAAAGTATTGGCGGGACCCGTTGTAAACAGCCAAAGCCACGTGGTGATGTGCAACATGGTCTCTTTGAGACATAAATGTAACTATTTTTCAAGACGATTTCCTTCTCGCCTGGGGCTTGTATGAGAATGACCAATAGTCTTTTGTTTATGATGTCAACGGGGTCTTAAAGACCTTTTCCATGCATTTTGCTCTTTGACCTTTTTTTTGTTCTATTTTTTTCTTTTCTTGTTTTTTTTTTTTTTTTTNTTTTTTTTTTGCTTTCTTTTGTCTTTTTTTTTGGTCTTTTTGAAAGAGCTTGTTTTTTGTGTCGTGCTCATATTTGAGCACTTGCATTTTATGTCATGCATTGTGTACTATGTTTTGCGTTGCAACTACTTAGGGAGCTACAGTATGCAACAGTGTATCAAGAGTTTTGAGATGAGTGGAATGTATCAAGGAGGATATAATTGAATAGGCTAGGGGAAGCATGATTGGGAAATAGGGGATGCATCGGGAGTCGGGAATGTACTTATGAATGGATTGATTAACCCAATCGCGTGCGTTAGGAAAAATGTGATACCTTGTCGTCATGATGAAGTGCATCTATGCACGAACGCCTCAGAAGTGTCATCCTGCAAACACAACTCCAAGAAGACAAGAAAACCACAAATGAAACAATCAGCTAAACACTTTAAATAAGGAGATGGAGTCACCACGTGCAGCTTTCAAAGCAAACAGAATCATGAACAGCATCAGTTTCATTAGGCCCCATGGGATGAATCATGCAATAAGTTTTTGTGGAACAGAAACAGCCAACTGCAACAACAGATCTTTTCAAATTTTTCCTGGTCATCAATGATGTTACTAGTTTATAGCCTTAGTAGACTGTTGTGGATTAGTTTCACATCATAACCCCTTGGACGGTGCCAGTTTAGTGTCGTAGCAGACGGTGCATTGCTAGTTTATAATCATGGCAGACTATGAAGAGGCAAACTAGTTTATAGTCTTAGTGGACTCTGGATGCTAGTTTCATGTCATGGCGGACGGATGTAGCAGTTTAGTGTCATACCGGACAGAACTCTGTGGTATCAGTTTTAAGTCATGATC
>MNCI01001118.1:28234-51517 GCA_015680685.1 Gnetum montanum
AATTCATTGTTTTGACTTTCATCAAGGAGATTGGAGAGAGTTATCTGCAATGAGGGAACCTGCAATTCTAAAGGTAAAACAGCTTCAGATCCGTATACAAGACTACATGGAGTTTTACTTGTGGATGTTCGATGTGTCGTTCTATAAGCCCATAATGCGTAGACCAATTGTTCATGCCATCATTTCTTGCTCAGATTCAGCATCTTTTTGAGTATCATGATGACAATTTTATTTGTAGCCTCCGCTTAACCATTACTCTGTGGGTAGTAAGGTGATGAAAATGCACATTTAATGCCTAGACTTTCACAAAAACTTTTGGTATCTGCGCTGCTGAATTGTGGTCCATTATCAGTAACGATGGTCATTGGAACACTAAAATAGGTTATAATATTTTCCATTATAAAGGTGCAAACGTGTTTTGACATGGTCTTCCTAAGAGAAATAGCTTCCACCCATTTTGTGAAATATTCAGTTGCAGTGATTATGAAGCTATGGCCTGCTGAAGATGACGGTGTTATTGGTCCAATTAAATCAAAACCCCATTTTTGGAATGGCCATGTGATTTGTGCGATATGCAGTTCGTTAGGTGACACATGTATCAGATTACTATGCTTTTGGCAAATGTCACATGTTCTAACCTTGGAGATGCAGTCGTATTCCATGTGTGGCTAGTAATAGCCTAAGCGTCTAATCTTTGTTGCCATTACTTTGGGTGCTATGTGTCCTCCACAAAGTCCTTCATGGATTTGTTCTATAATTTTTTGACCATCAGTGCTACTAACACATGTTAGCAAAATACCTTCATATGATTTACAACACAAGGTGTCACCTATTAATGTATATTGGCAGGAACGTTTTCATATGGCATCCTTTTGAGCATGTGTCAAGTGTTGTGGAGGTTCGTCTTTTAGAAGATACTCTTTTACGTCATCATACCATTATATTGTGTGTGTTGTGCTAACATATGCTATAGGTACTTCACTTAGAGTGTTAATTATAGGTTCGGCACAACTGGTTATAGAACTAGGCAATGCATGAAACATTTCAGGCATCATGTTTAAGGCTAGTGTGGCAAGTGCATCAGCAATGGTATTCTTACTTCTAGAGATGTGTTGTATATCCACTTCTACTAGTTGCCTCGCTAGGTGTTTAGTCAAATCACAATACGATTGCAAATGGAGAGCTTTGCATGTGTAGGCTTCAGTGACTTGATTAATAACTAATTGCGAATCACCTCGAACTACAAGGCATGAGATTCCTGAAGTTAGCGCTATTTGAAGTCCTCTAAGAAGACCTTCGTATTCTGCTATGTTATTGGTGCAAGGAAAGTTTAAGCGATAAGCAGAAGGTTGGATTTCCCCAGAGGGGTATATTAAAATAGCTATGGCACTTCCTCCACGAGAGGTTGAGGCCCCATCAAAGTAGAGAATTACCTCATAATTATTAGGTACAGTGTCTATACTATTAACATTTTCATCTGGGAATTCGAGGTTTATTATTGTTTGATCATGTATCGGTGAGACAGTTAATTGCATGGCTATTGCTTAACCTTTTGTGGAAGATTGAGCGACATAGTGTAAATCAAATTCTGCAATCATCGCTTTCCACCTAGCTAACCTACTTGACTCATAGATGTTATTAGTGATGGCACGGAGAACATTATCTTTACAAATGATGTAAACTTGATTACGGAAGAGATAATGTCGCCATTTCTTCAAAGAGAAGACAAGGGCAAGGCATGATTTTTCTACATCGTTGTATCGTTGTTCATGGGCTATTAAAGCATGGCTTAGATAGTATACAGGGATCTCGGCCCCATCTTGACGTTTTGGACAAAGCATGGATGCAATGGACGAACTAGAAGTTGCAAGATAGATGTAGAAAGGTTTGTCACTTTGTGAAGGATAAACAATTGGTAGTTGGGCCAATTTGTGTTTTATGTTCTCAAATGCTTCTTAGCATTGTTGAGTCCATTGGAAATGTACATTCTTTCATAATAAATGTTGCATGGGACTCAACTTATCTGTCAACCTTTCGATAAAGCGTCTAATGAATTGCAGCCTACCTTGGAGGCCACGTAGTTTGGTAAGGTTTCTTGGTGGTTGCATATTGGTTATTGCTTTAACCTTATCAGGGTTTACCTGTATCCCTGTTTCGGAAACTAGGAAACCAAGCATTTTGCCTGTTTTAACACCAAAGACACACTTCTTTGGATTGAGCCTAAGGTCATATTTGAGACAACGTTTAAGCACTAAATCTAGATCTTTTGCATGTTGTTTAGTTGTTTTAGACTTGACCGCTATATCATCAACATAATCATTAAGCAAACTAAGCATGTAGTCACTAAATATATATGTCATTGCTCATTGATATGTAGCACCTACATTCTTAAGGCCAAATGGCATCATCGTATAACAAAATGTCCCCCAAGGTGTCATAAAAGTTGTTCTAAGTTGATGCTCTGGATTAATTCTTATCTGATTGTAGCCTGAAAATCCGTCCATAAAGTATAATAATGCATGCCCAGCAGTCGTGTCAATAAGTTGATTAATATTGGGCAAGGGAAAGTCATCTTTTATAGTGGCTATGTTGAGGTGATGGAAATCAATACATATGCCTATACTACCATTCTTCTTGGGGACTACAACAATGTTTGACACCCAATCGGAATAGTCAACGGCTCGGATGAAACCGGCTTGGTAAAGCTTTGTGATCTTGGCGCGGACTGCTAATGCGACTTCAGGTCTAACCTTTCGTGCTTTTTGTTTTACTGGTTTGATTTTTTCATCAAGGATAATGTTATGTTGGATGATCCGAGGGTCTAGTCCTGGCATGCCTATTTATGACCATGCGAATGTTTTTACGTTGTCTTTTAAGACCTGAGTGATGTCACCTACGAGTTGTGGATCTAGTAAGGCACTTAATTTCAAGGTCTTATCTTCGTCATTAACTGTGGTAATGGGGATCTCAACCAGAGGATCTTCAGTGATATTGTTAGCTTCTAGATCTAGAGTTTTGGCTACGTTTTTAGGCCAGTCTGACGTTTCTTGAGTGGAGGCTATCAAATCGGTATAGGTGGATGGACTTAGATCCAAAGATTCTGGGCGAATTGCTCTTTCTATATCTCCGTATGGTCCGTTGAGAGACAATTTTGAGAGGATGTTGTGGTTGGCCATGATACTCGCTCTTACCAATTAAAACAGGAGCAAAATAAGAGACACTCCCTCAGTAAGAGAGTTACAAAGTGTAAACGAATATAGGATAACTAGTTTGGTGGAATGTATAAAGACTAATGTAATGGCCTGAATTTTAATTACGGTATAAAATGGTTGCATCGTTATCTTTATGTTTCATGTAGATGTTTTTGTCATTTTTCATGTTTTTTATTACTTTTCTTTGTTTTCTAGAGTATATGTGTGCAACTAAATATAACATAAATTTCTAAAGTATAGAGCAAGACGTAAGGTAAATACTTGGAAAAGAAAGCAACGACCATGCAAGAATCTAAATCGTAACTTGTAACCTGTAAGCAAAAATTCAATGTGAGATGACGAGAGTTTGTAAATTTGTAACTTGTTGGCTCTAGTTTAAAGCCATTTCGGGCTTGGTACATCAGTTTAAAGTCTTGATGGACTATTGCATTTGGTGTTAAAGAAAGGATTACCAGTTTTATGCCATGGTGGGCCAAAGGTAATAATGTTTTCAAGAATTTTTAAATGGAACCAACAATTTCTGACCGTGGCTAGTTTAATGTCATTGCAGACAGTTCGTAGTTTAACGTCATTTTGGACAGTTTGTAGTTTAATGTCATTTTGGACAATTTGTAGTTTAACGTCATTTTGGACAGTTCGTAGTTTAACGTCATTTCGAACAGTTTGTAGTTTAACGCCATTTCGGATAGTTCGTAGTTTAACGTCATTTCGAACAGTTCGTATCATTCGTTCTAGTTGTTGAGTTGCCTCTTGATCTTTTGTAACTTAACGTGTGGTGTTGGGTGTATGGGTATGATCTTATATTCACCTTCCCCTTCATCGGTGATGTCAAAGGTTAGTTCTGACCAAGAAACATCAGTAGGAATGGCTCCTATGTTTGTGTCTTCTTGTGTTTCTTCAGTGCTGGTTGGATTGTGAGTCAACGTTGGGTCCACGTTCTGATATATGTTCATGGTTTCTTGTTTAGGCGTAATGAACTCAATTTCTGACCCTTGACCTTCCTCAAGGTATGAGGAAGTGATCAATGGTGTTTTATCCCCATGTATGATGATCTCACCTCCCTCGTAAGGTAGGTGGATCTCCTGATGGATTGGTGAAGATACGGCTTTAAGTTGAGCTAGCCAAGGACGTCCTAGAATCAGATTAAACCCTGGCATTTCATCAACCACTATGAATTCAGCTGATGTAGGGAATTGGTCTCCAGCTATGAAATCTAAGGTAACCATGCCTTTCACTCCCACGCGGGAACCATTGAAAGATCTCAAGAAAGAGGTTGTTGTGGGTTGTACTTGTTCAGTAAGTCCCAATTTTTCGATGATGGAAAAAGGTATTACATTTGTTGCTACACCATCATCGACATGCACCCTACGTATTTTGAAATGATCAACCTGTATTGTTATGAACATAGGGGCCGTGGTGATTTCCCCATCTTTCACATCTAGCTTAATGTCCTTAATGCGAAACTCTAAGTATGTGATCTTCAATTACTAAAGTTGTGGGGATAATACTGCATAAATGGATGGTTCGTCTACAGGAAGGTCCTCACTAACAGGAATTGAAGTTAGCATCCGTACGAGAGCCTCTCGATGTACTGGTGAAGTCATTACTAGGTCATACAAACTTAAAGAGGTATTCTTTTATTTTAAGGCTTGTGTGACCTGGGTCAACGCATTTGCTAGGACTTTACCATTTGGGACATTCTTATTCATAGAGATTTGGTCCATTTGACCTAGCATTCATATTTCTCGTGGAGGGGTTTTTATGTTAGTAGCTGAGGATGCTGGGTTTGGGATATGTCTTGTGACTTCATCTTTGTTTTGGTGACTTGTACTAGGCTATTAACGGACAAACTCATGGGAATGGTGCTTAGTGGTGTAGGCTTTGGTAGTCCTAATTCGTGTCCATGGTTTTCTCTCTCCATGTGCTCTCTTTTTTCTTTTTCCAAGCGCTCTCTTATTAGCCTATCGGCAAGACGTTCTCGCAAAGGTCATCGAGAAGTGGAGGTGGGTTGTGTGCCAGGGTGTTTTGGCACCCGAACCACAAAGGGCATGGGTCAGTTTTCAGATGGTGTGTTTGTTGTGGTGGCAACCGAAGGAGGTATGCGGATGATGAATGGTTTTGATGGTGTGGGGGATGTGCGTGTGGTAAAAGGAGTTTGAGGAGATGTTGAGGTAGGTGTGTTTTCTGAAGGCCTCCGAATCACAAAAGGTCTTCACGGAACATCGTCTGTTTTCCATATGGATAGTATTAATCACATATGGGGCATTGTTGGTTTTGGTATTGAGAGGATCCTTGTAGACCCCCATGGATTGGTTTTGGGGCCTTACTGGGTTTGTCTCATCGAATACCACTTCACCCCCATCTATCATGCGTTGTATGTCTTGTTTCAACGCAAAGCAGTAATCAGTTCCATGACCACACCGTTGATGATATTCACAAAACCTATCCAACCTAAAGCCTTTTGGGATGGGAGGTTCGTTGGATGTTGCTAAGGCTGGATTTTTGGCCAATTCGCAAAAGCGATCATGTCTTTGTGAGGCCGCAAGAGACATTTGTTTGTGTTGAATTAGCCCAGCTTTTAGAAGTTGATCAAGTAGTTGTGAAGGCTTCATGGGCAATGGTGTGTATTGAGTAGGGTATTTCCTTTCGAAAGTACGTGCATGACCTGTGTCGTTGTTTCTATTTGAGAAATTTTCAAGTGTATGAGTGGGTGTTGTTCTTTCATAGTTGTTTGCGATAGCGGGTTGTTTACCCCGAGCCACTGCTGCTACCGTTGTTTTGGATTTATCTTTCCTCATGTGTTGGCTCCTAAAGGCTAAGTAGGCTGGGTCATTACTTGTTTGTGCTGCTTCTTCTATGTCTTTGATTTGTACAAATGCTTGGCTCAATGTGCAGGCTTTCAGGTAGTAAAGTTTTGACTTAATAAAGTCATTCACGGCTAACTTAAGGATAGTGAGTAAATATGTTTTGGGCATAGGTTCATGAAGTTCGTTTAAGGCTGCACTCCATCTTTGGATAAATTTCTGCGCTGGCTCTAATGACGCTTGTTTAACTTGAATCAAGCTATCTAACGTGGCTTCAGGTTTCAAATTGTACTTGAAACGGGTGACAAACTGATGCAGCAAATTCTCTAAAGAAGATATGGAGCTACGGGGTAAAGATCGGTACCAGTCTAAGGCTTTTCCGGTTCAGGACATTGCAAACACTTGCAAGATTACATGGGGCCATGCTTGAAGTAAAAGGCTTTCAGTTCTAAATGTCACTAGGTGGGCATTTAGGTCCCCTTCTCCATTGTACTTGGTCAGTTGTGGTAATGAGACTCCTTTTGGCAAGGTCAAGGGTGGAACTGAGGGGTCAATTGGGTCATCTTGATAGAAATCTAGTACCTTGACTTCCTCATTGTTGAAAGTTTTAAGGCATTTTAATTCTTCTGCCAACGAGTGCATCATTTTTTGTGTGTCTGCCCATTCTTGGGCGGTAGGCAAACCAATGGATTGAGTTGATTGTGGATGATAATGGTTTAATTGTGGCATTGTTTGTGGAAAAGCAGGTCATTGGGCTAACATTTGTTGTGGTGGGATGGTATTCGGGACTGAGACTACTGATGGAACCCACTGCCCAGCCATAGGTTGTGAGGTAACACCTTGTCCATATTAGGTAGGAGTAATCAATGGTGCCCTATGAATTTGCATCTGGGGTATGTAATGGGTAGATGTGGAAGCTGGTATGACTGACAGTATTCTAATTACTTGAGGTTGGAGGATTGACCCTACGTTGGTTTGCGTGAGTTGTTGGGACTGTACTGGTGGAGGAATTATGGAAGTGGATGCATCAGAGTGAATGTTATTGAGCATGGAGAAGATAGGAATGGAATGGGGAACAGGTGCTTGAATGTTTGTGGATGAAGAAGGAAACATAGTTTCTTCTAGGAAAGGATGGGATAATAGGTTTGTGTGGGCATGGGGGCTAACAGTATGGTATGATTCTCCATGTTCAGATTGGGCTACAAAGTCATCTTCTTCATCTTGAGGCTCTATGGGAGGTAGTTGTAAGGCTTGACTTTTAGCCATAAGAAGTTGGGATATGAGTTTATGATGGTTTTTAGATAGTGGGATTATGTCAAATGTAGAAGGGATAAACTCACGTCCTCCTTTGTGGATGAATTCATATTCTCGCTTAGCTTCCCTCTTTATACAATCAATGGGTAGGTTGGCTTGGATCTTGACACAGATAAAATTATATTGTTCGGGTGTAAGAGTTGCGTGAATAGGGCCTTTGCCTTATAGCCTGAGGGATTGGCGTGTAGGGCCTTGAGGATTTATGTGTTTAGTAACGGTTATGGATTCCGTAGCAGTCATAGGGTTTGAAGCTTTAGCCCCAAAGTCAGCAATCGGTAGTGTTACTGGGTTGACTTGGGAAGATTCCATGATAAACGTGAATGGATTGGGGTAGACGAATGGAGTTGGATCGCAAGCAGTTGTAGCATGGGGTGACACAAGGTTAGTGTGATTAACAGGGATGAAGAGACTCAAATGGGAAAGATGGATGAGTTTTGATAGGTAGTGAGGTTTTAACCAATAATAAGAAAGTGGCCCTCCTTCTAGCGCCAAAAACTGTGCTAAACTAAATCGTCGGTGTAAGGCTAGAAGGAAAACAAACACCGAGAGATCGTCGGGCAGCCACAACTGACCCTACCTTCGCTTGAGGGCAAGTTGGAAAAGGGAACGAAGGTAGAGTGCCTTGGATGGTTTGCACGTAAATCAACTAAGGACTTCCCCGAGCGTAAGCTACGGCTAGCACTGGGGTTATCGTAAACAAGATGTAAACGGAATGTAAACAATGATACGAAATGTAAATAAAGCGTACTGAATTATAAATAAAGTGTAAATAGAGTTATATTATAAATAAAGCATAAACCAAAGTAAATAATGTAAATGGGAGGCAATAATGAAACCGTATTGTATTGTTCAAACAAAAATATGCACTGGTCAAAGCGTAGTTGCACAAGTATGGATGGCAAGTCAAACGCCTAGCCCCGGAATGATATGACATGATGATGCAGCGATAAAATGGGATGAGCATCAGAAGAACTTGGAAGCCAACAATCAGATGTGCCAAGCGCCCAAGGATTGCAAGTTCTGTCCTCCTTCAAAATTTCCAATCTCTCCAGTCTTTATCTCTTCCAATCTTCTTCTTCTTCTCCCTTCTCTATTGCTACTTTTGCTTTGCTTCTCTTGCCTCTCCCCATTTGTGTGAATTGATGGGGTATTTATAGGGTTGGGCTAGGGTTTTGGCTAGGGTTTGCTTTGACCAGGTTCAATGTATTTTACAACTTGTGGGTCATTCGAGCCCATAAAAATACAAATAAATTAGAAAAACAAACCCTCAAGTGATAAAATTTTAAGAAAGCTTAGGAGGATTGGCTCCAGCCCCGGCCTGCTTGGAAAATATTATATATTTTTTTTTGTTTTCTGTGTTAGTGGCTGGAAAATTGGAATTTTCCATTGTTTGGTGAAAAAAAAATTTCGATCATCGGGGGAAGGACAGTAGCCGGTGATGCCTGCAATAATAGCAATGCGGCAGGCGAAAATAGCGATGTGGTGGGCAGTGCAGGAGTGGCGACACGGCAGGCAGCAGACAAGCGAGGCTCCTTGGCTAGGAACTTCTGCTTGGCATAGACATTCATGTAATCGCTGAAAACGTAGGGATGGTAAGCCTCAGCAGCATCAGCATCAGCATCAAGCTCGCGAACCGCTAGGGTTTCCTTATCATCGGCATCGCTGCGAGATTGCCGTTTAGATTCAGATGGCGTAGAATCGAGTTTGCGTTTTCAGTCGCGTAGTTTTTGAACACGAGCCTGAGCCTCAGCTTTGATTGCTTCCTGCTGCTTGATGTATTCTTCTCTGGCGGCCGCCTCCTCGTTGCATCGGACTCGTTCTCTATTGTCACGATTGTAGACGTTCTAGCGCTTCTGCAGCAGAATGTTGAGACTGCCATGGCCGCCCATCGCCTTGCTCTGATCTGCCCTACCCTGCTATGAATGTTTGCATGGTTCACCTTCTACTGTGGCCTTCTACCTTTTCTTACTACTGATGTTGCTTGTGTTAGCTTTGCTTTAGGATCTGGAACAACCCTCGGTGCTCTAAGCTTGCTCTTGTTGTTGAGCCCTTGATGCCGTGAACAGGAATTAGCATGGCCTTAAATAAAGGGCCACGGCACGTCACCATAATGATGAAGAAATGTCAGGACCATGCATCCGTGCTTAAATTAGCAGCAGCTGGGTTTCTTTGGCAGGTTCAGGTCTACGAACTATAGTTCCCTTACAATATGTCTTTTTGTGGTGCCGGTTACTGCCCTCTGCAATTAGGCTTCCATCCTTGAATTGCAGAGAAATCTGGAGAGAGCTAACAGTAAGCAATCCTATTATTTGTAACTATATTGTTTTGTGCATTTCCCCGAATCCAAAAGCATGTGCATGTGAATAATAGTCGTCGCTAATGCACCATTAAGGCATACAAATTTCCATTCAAAGCGCTAAGCTGAAATTAGTGGTGTTTCAATAGGAAAGAGCTTAAGTTTTTGCCACCCATTATCAATCTTGTTCCATGCACAAGCATCATAGAAGGATTGTAAATGTTGTTGCAGATCTAAATCATAGCCTCCTAAAAACTTGGGAAAGTTGTTTAAATCAAGCATGGGTAGACAGCTTTCCTTGTGATGCCTGCGGGATATTCGAACAGCCTCTTGTATATGCATTAGGCTCTTAGTGGCCAACAGGGGTTCATCATCACTAGGTAGGTTATGAATTTGTGAGTTGAAACGGTGTTGTCCTTGTTCATGTTGGCGTTCTCAATTTTTTCTATGAGCTTGATTTTTAGTTCTGCGCCGATCCCTTGAAAGATTGTCATCCATGTCATGACCTAACATTGAAGGGGTAGAGGAAGAGAAAGAACTAGAAAACTTATCATGACTTTTGTAAGTCTTCCAATCATCCCTGGATAAATTCTTGTTAACTATTGAGAAGGTCCCAGGCCTTACAGGTCTCCTCATTCCACGGGATGTCCCATCCTCACTAGAGGTGTCAGAGTTGGATGACGAGAGTCCTTTAGTACCATTGGGGTGTTCATGAACATAGGGGATCCATGCATAAGGCTGAGTACTCCAAATTTCATCATCATCATCATATAATTCATTGGTTCTCCAATGAATTGCCTCACTAGTTGTGGTATTAGCATGGTCTTGTGATGGATACATTAATACAAATTGTGTGTGACTTACTTGAAATTAATCTCTTTTCAAAAAGATATATCGTGAATACTTTGTTACAGTGATCTTGTATGATATAACTAATCTAGATAACTAGCACCATCCCCGACAACGGTGCCAATGATGAGTGGTGAGGTACCCCTACACTCAACCATACGAATACGAGTATTCACGCATGATCCAGTTGAACTCCGCAGATGAGCTAGTTGTGGTATCTAGATAGTTACATGTTGATCGCAGTTCGCTGTCTTTCCACCTAGACTAGTATTTGCTTTGTCACGTATGGTTTAGTCCAGAGTGAGGTGTATGATGTGGGCCTAAACTATTGCTACTCCTAGAGGCAATGGAAAATAACTTTGTTTTAAGCTAAGAGGGAGGGGGAGAAGAGAATCTAAGCTAGCCTCTGTGTGATGAGCATCCGTCCTTAATCATCCATACACATCTTGGACCTCATGTACTACATCTAGGATTACCAAGCATATATTACTTAAGCCCTCCTAGATACGCTACTAGGTTACCAAGTAGTCACACTTAAATGCTCGTGATTAAGTCATACTCATTTCATGTTTAATAACAAGGATAGTAAAGGAAGATAAAGAAACATTAATTAAGAAAGCAATAAATAACAATAACAATTAAGTAATTAAAACTAAGTGAATGCTGCAATGATGAAGTAATCTCGATCTTTATTGCCAGTCATGTGCGTGTCCAAGTATGTCATACTCGAATAAGGGTTTCGTACAATTACAATCATCACACTACAGGCATGCACTCGGGAAAGAGTTGAGATGAACTAAAAATGAACAAAAAGACTCTATTTCTATACTGACCTACTTACTCTAACTTACTTCCCTTCCTGTGCATCCAAAGGTGTATTTATAGGCTTGCACAGGAGCCACAATATCGTGTATCTGATATCGTTACCTAGGCCACGATATCATGTACCTGATATCGAAGGTCTGATATTGGTGGTCCGATATCAAGGGTCCGATGTTAAGGATTCGATATCAAGGGTCCGACGTCAAGGGTTCGATGTCAAGGGTCTGACATCAAGGGTCTAATATCAGCACCTGGCAAACCATGATTCATCACATACATTATACAAACATTCAAGGCTCTCAAAAGAAAAAAAAATTCTTCATGTTAATGATGCATTTTTTAAAAAAAGTGGAATGAAATATCCACAATGTATCAAAGTAGTACAATTTAGTGTTATCCCATGATTTCATCCAATCAGAATTTTAAGGAGAATAATATGAAGAATTTGAGTGCAAATCTTTTTTGTCCTTTACCAGGTTTGTGCTCAAATTAAATTAAGAAATGTGAAAACATGATACTCACTAGAGAGATGTGCTTTAAATATTTCAAAGAAAAGGATTAGCCTAGGAAATTAATAATAAGTAGAATGATCACATTACAATAGAAATGCAACTAGATGAAGCGCTTACATTCACTGAAACTAACACTTATTTAGTTTTTTGTTAGAAGAGATTCATCATTTGAATGAACCATAAATCTAACTATGAATAATGTTTGCACAAGGTATGTGAATTGTAATAATTTAACATTTATTAATTCAATTTTGATAAATTAAAATTATGTTTCCAATTTTATTAATATATTAATATTGATGTTAAGATAAGAATTCAATTAACAATTATATGTTCGTGTGTCTTCTTGGCAAGGTAAAATAAGGCTTAAGCCTTTAGTTCAATCAATGCTACATCATCACCTAAATTCTCTATCTTCAAAGGAAACAATGGTCATAACCTTCTAGGAACTTGATGGTTTTTTCTACTATAGGTAAAATCCTAAGTTTGTTAATCTTATACTTCAAAAATATGAAATGCAATTCTCCTCCATGGAGAAATCAGTTATCTACTATTTCATTGATTTTGAAAACATAACTGTTCAAGATTCTTTTAGTTTTTTAAGAATTTATTTGAATTTTTTCAAATGATACTCACTAATTTTCCTAAAGTAGTTATAAATATTAACATGGAGAACTATCATTGATTTAAATTTTTTGTAAATGATTTTAAGGATTGTATATATAGTAATATCTCATTCAGATATAGTTTAAGTGATCACTACAAGAAGAAAATAATGTATGTTTTCATTTACTATTTCTTTATAATAATAGAAATAGTATAGTTACTAGAAGCATTTGAAGACAGTGCCTATGATATCAAGGATAAGAATACAATTGACATCAAATCAATTAAAGATATTCTTCTACATGTAGCTATTCGAAAAGATGTTAATTATAAGTCATGTAAATCCATTGAATTTTGGAGCAAGCTAATCTAGTATTAATAATGAAAGAAAATGATTACAAAGCCTATATCCTTCATCGTATTCTTATTCTGTTGTAGTAGCTTGCCTAAAGGATTACATGCATACAAAGACATCAATGTCATATATGCACATGATGATGATCTATGTTGCTTCCTATTGTTTATAAGAACAAAGCTACTAAATGCAATAGATGAGGAGCCATTTGATGTATATTATACTAGAGTGTGATAAAGAAACATTTTGGAAATCAAATATGTATATAGAGACATATTTATAAGTTTGAAAGATAGTTCAACTGATTAGGTATGTGAAGCTATATTAAATAAATCACATAATTTGTTGTAATTAATATTTTTTGGAATCTCTTTTTTATTAATAATACATTTATCATAAGCAAGAGACTTTTTTGTTATATGATGATGATGAAAAAAATTAATAAGAAGAGCTAAGAGGCAATGATGTTTCTAGACAAGTTACGCTTGTAATTCCTCATTGAAGTTTTATTTTGTATTGAATATGTAATATGATGTTGCTTACTATTATTGAAATTTCAAAATGTCAAAGGAAAAAAACCTAAGGAGAAGACACAATATTAAGAAGTTCGGAGCTCTGACAATGATTTCAATGATGATGAAGAAATAAAAACAGATGAGGAGTTGGTGAGTTTACCTACATGCTGACATAATTAATTTGAAAGGAATTTTCTTTAGTGAGGTACTGAGCCAATCCTCTAAATTCTATTTTTTATTTAAGAAGCCTCTTTTGAAACCCTTAGATGAAGCATAACAAGTAGAGGTTCTACAAGCAAGTGTAAGGTAACTATAATATAGTATGTTAAATTTAATCTTTAATAGTTAATTAAATCATATGTTTAATGGATTTCAATATTTGTATTTCAAGGAAGAACCACATCATCATTGAAGGCCCCAAACAAGGTTAGTGTAAAGACATCAAAGAAACCAAAAAAAACCATTAAGACCAAATTATGGAAATAATTT
This sequence comes from Gnetum montanum, assembly GCA_015680685.1. Lineage (NCBI taxonomy): Eukaryota > Viridiplantae > Streptophyta > Gnetopsida > Gnetales > Gnetaceae > Gnetum > Gnetum montanum. Next base: position 42,009 of record MNCI01001118.1, read on the forward strand.
TGTCCTATAATTTTATATTGATATATATAGTCAACTCTATATATAATTTTGTGCAGGTTCATATAGACAACATTAAGACTTCTATTAAATGTCTTGAAAAACAAAGTATGATTTTGTATTTTATTTTATTGTATCATTTTAAATTATAAGATTGTTAGAGTTATTATGTTTGACTATGCATTGTTTATAGTAATAATCTTATGTTAATTTATTTTTTGATATCTATCCTCATAGCACAATTCCAATACATCCAACATGTATTCTTTGATTCTTAGCAATTAGATAAAATTTTTAAAAAAATAATTTAAAGAGGGAATGAAGTTGAAATTTATAATGCAATGTGTTCATAAGGTATTGCTTTTGGTAGATGGTGATGGTATCAGAGGAAATGATTTAAAAAGTTTAAGATAAAAATAAGAGATAGAAGACACAATATTCATATACTATTTTAAAAAGATGTAAACAATCCCAAAATTTCATTTAAAGTATTATTATTTTAATCCATCATTATTATTTGAATTGAGTAGAAAATTTAAAATGAAAGATGGGGAGTTGTACTAGAGACAAAATATCATAACCTTAATGCAAGGAGGCATTACATTTAATAGTTTTCAAAAAATATTTTTTTCCAATAAACATCAAGATTGAGAGGAGTATGTTTCATTGGATACTTATTCTTGTCGATATCTTGGCAAGTGAAATATCAATCATGGATCCTCTTAATAGTAATATTGAATGCAATAAGAAAGTTGATATTATTTACATGTACCTTAAGGAGGAGCATAGTATGTAGAATAGAGAGGTTCAATTTCATTAGGAACTATTAAGATAGTTATATTAAATAAATATACCATGGTAGAGAAATGGATATCACTATAGTGTTTGTGTATTGCTTTATGTAATACACATTATATGTAGAAGGAAAATACTATTTAAGGCATCCAATGTACAAATGTATAGAGAAAGAATCTTATGTGATATATTAAATGTGTCTAACTAGCATACAACATGGTTATAATGTTAAATAACTATTTTTAATTCTATTTCACTATTTCCCATTTACAAAGTTTATTTGTCATTTTACTATTTTTCAATATTTAATTATTTTTATGTTTATTAACATGAACATTATATTTTTTAATATGCATGATTAATATGTTAACATTTAGAAATCAAATTTGAAATGTCTTTAATTAAAATAATTACATGATTAGTTGGTGCACGTATTGTAAATACTTGTAGATAAAAATGAGAAAATAGAAAGAAGAAAAATAGTTATATTAGACTGAAATAGGGTACTTATAAGGGATGTGCATTTTTCAAATGCAAATGAACTGAATATGTTCATAAGAAATATGATGTCATGCTGAGAAAAAAGTACTACTATATTTAAGTTGGTGTGCATGAGTTTCTCACTCAATTGAAAAATGAAGGAATTAAATACACATTTTGGGCTTTAGCTTAGCTAATGTAGAAAAAATAACAAATTATCTCATCAAGGATCTTGAGACAAAACCTAAATTCACTTGGTGTTAAACAAAATGCCAAAAACTTTATTAAAAAAGTATTGTGCTTCCAATTTTTCAAAAGCCTTTATGATGCTTTTCTAAGCTATATGGTAGTGAGTACATATGAGAGGATGCCATGATAGTTAAAGATACAAGTGATAAAATTCTTGATGAAGGAAAAGGAGACTTCATTCAATCTAAAAAATATGATCCAAATAGTACTATAGATTACTACCTACTTAGGAAGTTACTACCATCTATCGTAAATCCTATTACTTATCAATTCTATATTGAAGAACTACTAAGTTCCAATCAATAACTTGTAAATATTATTAATTTCAATTTTTTTATTTTGAATTATGATAGAAAATTGATGAGTGGCGAGGTACCCATACACTCAACCATACGAATACGAGCGTTTCACGCATGATCCGGTTGAACTCCAAGGACTAAGTGCTTACGTGCCTTAATGGAACACTCAGGGTTAATCAATCGTTGTCTTCCCAAACTTACTTGTATCGTCACGGTTGTATGGTTAAGTAAGCTTGAGGTATATGATTTTTATAGCTTTTATATTTTTTATGTTTTCTGCTAATAAAGGAGAATGAGAGAGAACTAAGTGGCTAACTTACATTAACTATTCGTTAACTAGTTTCTAAATGTTCCTAACACCAGTATCCGTTCCCACTTGCTGTACACATCCTGAACTAGTGCAACGCAGCTGGGATTACCAAAAGCTAATTGTTACTGGGTTACCAAGCGCTACACACATGCGTGAAGCGGTCATACTGAGTGTATTTAACTAAGGGGGTTGAACGTTGAGAGATATATTAATTAGCTAGGAAAGCATTAAACAATAATTAATTACTAATTAGCTTAATCTGTATGTTGCAAAGTTTATCATAAAGTTTGTCTCTATTGCCATACACAAAATTATGCTCAGGTACAAATTGCTTGAATAAAGATTCGTTCACTCTATGACTCCTACTGCGGGCACACAGAAATAATTCTAACTCTAGAATGACAAAACTACAAGAGTCTCGCTAAGGGTCTAAGTCTAACTACCCTGGAACCAAGGGCACCGCCTCTTATTTATAGAAGATGAGGCAGGATGCGATATCGCATCTATGATCTTGCATGGTGGACGTGATATCGTGTACATGATATCGCGACTCATCATACCCCCATGACTGAATGAAAACTCATCCTCGAGTTCTTTACAAAATATTGGGAAGGTATGGGATTATTGATTTGAATGACAACTAATGGTGAATGGGATGACATGTGAATGGATCAACATTACAATACATGGCAACATTAGTGTTTATGACCACAAGAGTGAACACTATACACAATTGACATCCAACCTTATTTGGCAGCTGAGAGAGAAGAGAAAAGGAAAAGACGTGTTGCTGCCAATGCCAAGATTGCACCTTCCATTGTCCATCCATGACCACGCCATCAATCTTGTTTCTTACACAACCAGTCCAGCACCAGTCCATCCTGAGTGTTTCCTCTAGGTCCAGTCCATTGCTATATGATTGCCATCTGCACACACAACATAGTCACATACGAGCAAGGATAAGTAAATCACAATATAGTTGATGCCTTGCCTCAGTGGAAGGTCCATTGGCTGAATTGTGATATGGCCAATACGGATTCTAGAGATATATCACTAGTGACTACCTAAGGTGTAGGGGTTAGGAAAAATTGAAAAAATTGGACCAAGGCCCCCATGACTAAAAGCGATCCTCTAGTAGCGATAGAATGGAAAAAGATAAGGAATAAGAAAAATGGAGAAAAAGAAACAACAGCAACACCAATAAAATGGATGTTAGAGATGGGAATGAACAAAACAAATGTTGATTGAAGAATGTTTAAGGGAAAGAAGTTAACTGATGCACCAAATAGGAATGCCAATGGGTCCTCCCCAAAGTAGGCTCATGCCCTCTATGCCCTAACAAGCCCACATTCAAAGAGTTTGTAGGCTCTAGAAATGTCATTTGGGAGTAAGATTTAAAGACTTAACCCTAAGAATTCACCAAAGAGAAAAAATGCATCAACCAAAATATAGACTACTGATACAACCGGCAATGAGGTGGAAAATGAAGAAAGAATGATAGGGAGAAGAGAATGGAATGGAGTCCCAAGAACAAGGTGGTGTACAGCCCCTTATGTTTTTATGGTTAATGTGATTGAGTAGATCTCATTCCAAATCTAGCCTCAAAAAATCCACATCCAATGACTTCGCATTAATACTCTTGGCCAATCCATCCACTTAAAGTAACAAGAATGCTTCTGCCAAAAAGTCACCACCATTTCGAGGAAATGAGAAAGGGAAAAGTAAGAAGCAAGAAAGGGCCTTAGTTAAAGGGAACATGTTTGTTTAGTTCCATAACCAGTGGTTGTAGCCTAAATGATTATTTTGTCTAAGGGGTGTGCTTTGAATTCTCAATTTTTTTTCTTTTTTTTTTCTTTTTTCTTTTTTTTTTGCATGAGAACCACACCATGCAAAGACTTATTTTTATTGGCTCAGCTTCCCTATAATGGAGCAATGTCAGAATGGTAAGCAAAACTCAAAAAGAAAACATCTAAGCACCCAAGAGAATAGGCAGCACAAATGCATCAAATCCCTTTGAAGTCACACCCTTTTCAGTCATTGAGTCCTTTCTTAGTTTGAGAAATGCCCAATCACCAATTCGTTAATAGTTTTATTATTAAAGAAAGGGACTGTACAGTTCCAAGCCAAGAGAGACCATAGAAATTCATGAATGCATGGGTGATGTGGACTCATTGCTTGTTACATCAAAAGAACCATACCATAGTATCAATATTATAACTCAAAGGTAAAAACCAAACATTAGTAATCAATAGAATACAGTTCATACCACCATCAGGAGCACTTATTAGGTGACGAATCTAACAAAATAAAAACAAAAAACAAATACAAAAATAAGAACAAAAACAAAAACAAAAATAAAAACAAACAAAACAAACAATCACACAAAGAAATGAAAAAGTATAAATGATGTTGCAAAACAAAAACAAGAAAAGTGAAAGAAATTTGTAAAACAAAAACTTAAAAAGGAACTGAGGGCCTCAACGAGTTAGCAGAGGTGGTCATCTCCCCCATGACTGAGTTGGAAGGAGGAGATCAAAAATAGTGAGCAGGGTTGTCCCTTCTCAGAGGTATTATGTACATTGACCATTTTAAATTCATGGAAGGGTTTGGTCTATTGCACATTAACTAACAATCTCTTATTAGGGCTCTCAGGTTTGTATATGGTCATGGCCCCTAAAGGAAAGGTTGTATGAATAATGTAAGGTCCTTCTCAAAATGTTTGAAATTTTGTGCATTATGGCACATGTGTGGGGTTCCAGTAGAGAACCTTATCTCCTGGTTGATACTTAACCTTTCAAATCTTCAAGTCATGACGTTGTTTGTTATATGCCTTGTGCAACTCATTTGATGACAGGGCAACTAATCAGTTTTCGTCTAGCATGTTTAAAGTTGCCAACCTTTTTTTTTGTGCTAGATTAAGATCGAGGTGGAGGTCACAAGCCATTGACAGTGTACGAAGCTCTGTTTGAATCGGAAGCATTGGAAGCTTTCCATACACTAACTCATAGGGAGAGTAGCCTATAGGGAGTTTCCAAGTGGAGCGGTATGCCCAAAGAGCATCATTCAGTTTAGTGTTCCAATCTCGCCTAGACTTACTAATTGTCCTAGTCAATATTTTAGTGATCTCCTTGTTGGTGACCTCAGCTTTTCTGTTAGCTTGGAGGTGATAAGGTGTAGTCAATTTATGTTCAACCCCTAAGCGTTGCATTAACTTTTGAAAAGTTGCACCTGTGAAGTGTGTTCCATTATCTGAGATAAGTGCACATGGCATACCAAACCTATTTATGATTTGTTGTTGCACAAATTGTGCAGCTGTAGATGATGTGCAATCTATAACAGTAGCTACTTCAGCCCATTTCGTTAGATAGTCTACGGTAACTACAATGTAAGCTTTTCCATTGGACATTGGTGTAATGGGCCCGATAAAGTCTATTCCCCAAATGTCGAAGGGTTCTAACGGTTGAATCCATTGTTGCAGACCCTCCATTTTAGTAGTCATTCCCCCATCACGTTGACAGCGTTCACAAGATCGGACAAATTGATGGACATCCTAAAATAATGTTGGCTAGTAATATCTTGCAAGCAAAATCTTAATAGTCATTCGTCTCCCCACATAGTGACCCCCACAAAGGCCGTCATGAGCATCTTGGACAACTCTTAGTTAGTCTACCTTGGGCACACACCATCAAACTAAGCCATCAGGACACACTTTGTAAAGTTGTCCATTGATCTCCATGAAGTACTTAGCTCTGTGAAGAAAATGTTGTTTCTTCCTAAAGTCCAGCTCCTGTGGTGTTTGTTGAGTAAGGAGATAGGTGAGAATTCTACTATACTAGTTCATCTCCATGGGTTGGTTATTCACTATACCGACAAAGAGGGCTTCATCAGGAAAATGATCAGACATTACATATTTATCCTCTTTGCTATCCCAATGCAACCGAGATAAATGATCTTCAACTACGTTCTTGGTGCCTTTTCGATTGATCATCATTAGATCAAACTCTTGTAGGATGACCAGCCATCGTATAATATAAGAGCTAACCGTTGGCTTGTTCATGAGGAACCAGATTGCACTATGATCCATGTGGATGAACACTTTGTAACCTAACACATAGTGCCTAAACTTATCCAGTGCAAACACTATAGCCATTAATTCTTTCTCTATAGTTGTGTAGTTAAGTTGTGCACTGGCAATACTTCTACTTGCATAGTGGATGATGAGTGGCGAGGTACCCCTACACTCAACCATATGAATATGAGCGTTACACGAATGATCTGGTCGAACTCCGCAGATGGACTAGTTGTGGCATCTAGACNTTGGTCGAACTCCGCAGATGGACTAGTTGTGGCATCTAGACAGCTAGCCTTAGGTCGCAGTTCGTTGTCTTTCCCCTTGGACTAGTATTATCTTTGTCACATATGGTTTAGTCCAGAGTGAGATGTATGATGTGGTTTCTAATCTAACGCTACTCCTGAAGGCAATGGAAAATAAGATTAACTAAGCTAGGAGGAAAGGGTAAGAGAGAATCTAAACTAGCCTAAGTGCGATGAGCATCCGTTCCTTGATTATCCGTATAGATCTTGGACTTCATGCATGACTACCACTGGGATTACCAAGCGCAGATCCTAGGTACACTACTGGGTTACCAAGTAGTCACACTTAAATGCTTGTAATCAAGTCGTACTCATTCTGCGTTTTAACATGAGATAAGGGTGAGAGGATATTAACTAGGAAAGCAGTAAATAACAATTAATTAAATAATTAATCTAAGTGAATGCTGCAATGATGAAGTAATCTCAATCTTTATTGCCGGTCATGTGCGTGTCCAAGTATGTCACACTCGAATAAAGGATGCCATACAATTACAATCACCACACTGCGGGCATACATTGGAAAATAAGTTTAACTCTAAGAAGAGAAAACTACAAGAGTTTAGCTAAGGGACTAAAAACTAGATGCCTAAACTCACTTGTCTACCTCTTATCTATAGATGAGGAGACGGGCCACGATATCGCGTATGCGATATCGCGGTTGCCCCAAATGACGACTCATCATACCCCCACGACTGAATGAAAACTCATCCTCGAGTTACAGTGATTACACAGTGGATAGGTATGGGATTATTAGATGGGAGGAAATAGGATTATGTCGTAGTGTGGAACGAAAAAAAATGAAGACACAACACAAATGATGTTCTACATCTACAAAAAATGGGTGGAACTCATGTAGTTCCAGGTGGTGGTGGCTCCTCCATTGGTGCTTTCCCTTTGTCTTGTGCTCCAGGTTTTGAGGCTTGATGTCGTTAAAGTATGGCCTAGAGCTTCTCCTCTTCAATCCGAGGGTCTTGTGCCATCCATGCTAATGTTCCAATGTTTGATGGAGTCGGCACTTTCCACGGATAGGGTAGTTACGGAAACATTTGATTGGCCTTGAAATACCAAGCCGCGAACACCCGTCATTCCTCCTCATAGGCTCTAGCTTTATCCTTGTACTCTTGAAAATTTGCTAGCCATCAAGCCAAGTCTGTTGCAACACCTTTCTATCCTTGGTAGCTGGTTTTCACCACCTCAAGTTCAGAATTTGCAACTTCCAGTTTCTCCAACAGCATCTTGCGTTCTGCAAATTTTGCTTCGTATTTGATGTGGGTGGTTGCTACCTACTGCTCAAGCTCTTTCCTTGGGTGCCTTGCTATTAACATGGCCAAGTTGGCATATCTCAAATTTGCCAACTCCATGTATTCTGTCAAATCCTGAATCTGCAAATTTCGGCTCTTAACTTTCGCTTGGTGGACGAAGGCATATGTCTCCAATATGGCCCGCCAATCAGTGTGTTGAGCACTAATAGCATTGATGTGGACCTTGGCCATATGGATCTCCTTCTTAGGGATCTGTTTGTACATCCCAACCTGATCTCAAAAGTGCTCCTTCAACTTTTCATGCCGTTTAGCCTCATTTTGCCATGCGTTTATCTCAATAGTTGACTTTTGACAAATGGCACGTACCTCCTTCATCGAGAGGGTTCGATTCTCTCTGGCTAAACAACTTATGTCTTAGTTGACCTAAATGAATTGTTCTCACAGTTGATAGAAGTGTTCCTTGAAATTGTTCTTTTGCTTTTCCACTGTGGTCAACTGAAGGTTGTCCGCAATGAGCTACTTGTTTTCTTCTTGTAAGGCTTTGAGTGCCTTGATATGTGCATGAGTTTGTGCCTGTGCTGTAGAGGCATCCCAAATAGCCTTCTCTTTTTCATTAGCCATCTTTTTATTCTCCGCTATTAGCTTGGTTAGTTGCTCAGTTCTAAAGTTATCTAGCTGGTTTGCGAGAACAAATTGCAGAGGGTTCCTTTGTGCTGCTTGTAAGGCCACGAGCTGCTCTTGTAGTTTCTGCACCTCAGCTTCAGCATGCTCAGCCCTCACTTCTATTAAGACCAGCTTCCCCTTTGTGGAAATGAGGTCTGACTGAATTATCGTAACATCTTGAGGGATGTCAAACAGGGACGTCATTACTTGCGCTATTTGGAGCAATCGATCAAGCGCATCCTCATGTTCCGTAGGAGTCATTGAGGTTCCGGCCAAAGTTTGAGCATCCTGTGCTCCTGTGAAATCTACTGGTGGCACAACAGGTACATTGAAGGATTCTTTAATGTGATCAATGACCACTTTTGTAGCTTTCACGACATTCTGATGTTGCATGACCACCACAGTGGCCCCTTCACTAGTCTCTAATTGCACCTAGAAAGATGCCGCATTTCCTGAGATCTATTGTGACCATCTACTTTTCCCTCCTCTTGTGTGAATAGACATTTCACCCCTTGTGTGATCCAAAGAAACAATGGGCTGAATGGCATCATCAATGACGCGGAAGAGGTTTGCATTATCATGACTTCCCCAACTGACCGTCTCAGCGATGGCCCTGAGATGGCTCATCAACAGTCTGTAGTCTTGCGGCAGTGGTAGCTGATCCTGGCTGGTGCTAGGCCCTACTTCCTATTGTTGGCTCGGACCTATGCTTGGAGGTTGGCTGGTGATGAGTGGTGAGGTACCCCTACACTCAACCATACGAATACGAGCGTGTACGCGCAATCCGGTCGAACTCCGCAGACTAAATGCCTTAATGCCACAAGGAACACTTGGGGTTAATCGTTCATTGTCTTCCCAGGCTTGCTTGTATGTGTCACGGTGTATGGTTAAGCAAGTATGAGGTATATGATTTTTTTGGTATTTTTTGGTTTATCTCCTAAGCTACGAGGGAAAGGGTTGAGAAACTAACTAACTCTAACTAATGTCCTAAGTCTAAATTAACTAGCGTCAGCATCCGTTCCCACTTACCGGACACACCCTGAACTATGCAACTATGGCTACCAAACGCTAATCGTTACT
>MNCI01001119.1:0-58897 GCA_015680685.1 Gnetum montanum
AATACGACCGCTTCGAGCATGTGCATTACGTGTGGTGATTCCAATAATGATTAGCGTTTAGTAGCCACAGTTGCATAGTTCAGGGTGTGTACGGCAAGTGGGAATGGATGCTGATGCTAGGACTTAGTGCTGTAGTTAGAATTAGTTTTAGTTTCTCAACCCTTCACCTTTTAGCATAGGAGATAAACCATAAAATACCAAAAAAAATCATATACCTCAGACTTGCTTAACCATACACCGTGACACATACAAGCAAGCTTGGGAAGACAACGAACGATTAACCCCAAGTGTTCCTTGTGGCATTTAGGCATTTAGTCTACGGAGTTCGATCGGATCGCGCGTGCTATGCTCGTTTCATATGGTTGAGTGTAGGGGTACCTCGCCACTCATCATACCTGAACACAATTGCATGAAGGACAATAAAATTAAGATTTCTTTTCTCCATTGCAACATTTAGATTAGTTTAACTTTATTTTCTAGCATTTTACTTTAAATGTAATATATTTTCTTATTATGAACATTTAATATTCTAATTTGTAATTAACGTGAGTATGAACACTTCGAGCATAAGATATTAATGCTTGGTAATCCTAGTAGTGGATACTTAGTACACCTAGAAGTAAACACTTAGTAACCCAGTAGCATTAGTATATGTTCAGGATGTGTACGGAAAGTGCGAACGAATGCTACACATTTAGGATAGTTTAGTTAAGTAATTAGTTAAATTGAACACTTAAACTTTCATTCATTTAATTATTTTACAAGATAAAAGAAAATCATAAAAAATATAAAAATATATATTTTATGCCTCAAGTACACTTAACCATATGAATAGATTAACACAAGTGTAATTGGAAAGACAATGACTAGTGACCATGTTTTTCACCCTCTAAGGATATAGGCTACTTAGGTAAGCAGATTTCATGGAATTTAACTGAATCATGTGTTTACACTAGTGATTTGTATGGTTAGGCATAGGGAATACCCACTACTCATCATTGATGTCATTGCTAGGAACTCATTTTAGCTAAGTGTACTAAGTGTTTTTTAGATAGTGAAATCATATAAAGTCATTGTGAATGTATATAATGCATCATCGTTTAGAAAAAAATAATATTATTTTATTAAGGCAGACTATACTAAGATGTCTTCCTCTTGTAGGACTGATTCACTACCTGTTGATGACTCTAACTAACATGATGGACCTAGAAATGATGCTAAAGATATTCCTCAATAACTAAAGGTGGTCTATGCATATTGGGATCCCTATTATCCAAACTTCACTTTCATCCACCATTAGGATGAACAATTATGCTAGAGAGGTTTGGAAGGCAACATTGTGTTGCCTTTTGATTGTTCTATCCCTTTCATGTTCATGATAGCTCTCATGAAGTTGGGGATTGAAATAGCAGCCCAAAATTACCAAATAAAGGAGCAAATCTCTAGAAATTATCAGCTAATAAAGGCCTAACTCAAAAAAGATCACTGCATGGGGGCATGTCATGAAGCCTCCAAGGGCAATAAGGTTCCAACTTCACTATTTTCATAATCGTAGGAGGGCCAAAAATTTTCATTAGGATAATTTCAACACCAAGGTCCTCCTCTCTTTGGTGAGGGAAGCACAACTTACCAACAGTTACAATCAACCTTGGTGAATCACCAGGATGAGGGAAAAACCAGTTCCAGAACCAATAGAACCTTAAGGCTAAGATTTCCAAGTCATTCACCAAGAGAATAACCAAGGGAACAAAGGAGAAGGATGAGTTGGCATCACTCTCCTCCACCTTCACCATCCTTCTCATCATCAAATTTGATAGGATGGACTATGACTGAGACCTAAGGAGAAATGATCCAGGCTGAGATGGAGATGATAGAAGGTCCCATTGTAGAGATGGGAGGGGAGAGCATAGACAACAACAAGAAGAGAAAGAGCATCATCATGAAAGATGACATAATAGGCTAGATCATAGGAGACATGTTTATGACAAGGATCACCATGAATATAATGACTATGATGAATCATTACTTGGGATAAGAAGCATGATAAATACCTTAGAAGTAGTTCATATTCCTACCAAGCATCAAAGGGATAGCCAAATAAAATGGCTTGATATGAACAACATTCCTAAATTTGAAGGAGGGTATGTTGATTCACAACATCATATGCAAGACTTTCATGATGCATGTACCTTAAAGAACATTAAGAACAAGTAGTAGAAACTTAAACTATTTCCCAGGATACTCATCAAAGAAGCTAAAAGTTGGGATTGGTCATTGGAGCCAGAATTTATTTACAAATGGAGTACAAGGATAGAGCTATTTAATGATAAATATCAAATGTACTGTAAGGTATCCAACTTAAGGAAATAAATCCAAGGATAGAAATAATGCAATCATGAATCTCTTGATGTAGCCATAGGTAAGTATTACTCTCTTATGCACTAATGCCTAGGCCATGGTTTCTCTTAAATGAAACATTTTCACCACATGGTAGATGGGCTTAGAAATAAAACCAGAGAGACTCTTGAGGTTTATGCCTGAGGAGCCACGATATCGAGGCCACAATCTCACATTCATGATATCAGGTACACAATATCAGAGCCTTCCAAGTGATTTCAGACATCCAATATTGGGTCTTGTCTTATCGCCTATAAATAAGAAGCGGGCACACTTGGTTTGGTAATAGTTAGTTAATTAGTCTTAGTCCCTTACCCAAACTCTTGCCTTTTTCCCTTCTTAGAGTTAGAATTATTTCTAAGTGCCCACAGTAGGAGTCATAAAGCAAACAGATCCTTATTCAAGTATTGTGTACTTGAGCACACCTTATGGCCAAAAATAAAGAAAAACTCTGTGATAAACCTTGAAGCATTCAGAATAGATTATTTAATGTTATTTACAGTTATTTAGTACTTTCCTTTGCTAATTAATGTTCTCTCTCTCACCTTATTAACTCTCCTAATTAAGCACACTTAGTACAACCACTTCAAGCATGCGTGGAACACTTGGGTAACCTAGTAACAATTAGCATTTGATAATCTTAGTAGTGTTGCACTAGTTCAAGATGTGTACGACAAGTGGGAATGGATGCTGGTGTTAGGACTAGTTAGGGTGAGTTGATTAGTTAAATTAAATTAGTTACTTAATTAGTTCACTTCTTCCTTTGTAGCACCAGGACATAAAACATCAGAAAATATATAAAAATCATATACCTCAAGATTACTTAACCATACAATTGCGTTATACAAGTAAGCTTGGGAAGAAAATGATTAACTAACCCGCTTAGGTTCTATAAAGGCACATAAGCACCTAGTCCTTGGAATTTGACTGGGTCATGCATGTACGTTCATATTCGTATGGTTGAGCGTAGGGATACCTTGCCGCTCATCATGGGTGCCATTGCCAGGGACTTTGTTGTTTGTGTGCTAGCTAGAACTTAGGAAATCTTCACATTGTTGGAATGAACCCTTAGGGTTGGTTATCTTACAATTAGTGAAACAAAAATTATTGCACACTAAATAGACAATTATGTCTCCTTCTTCTTACAAGACTGTTTCACCACCCAGGTCCAATACAAGGAAAAATCAAAGGCGTAGTACACATGATAATCCGCTAGTCCCTCAACAATTCTATGTGGTATATGTTCATCCTGATAAGTATATACTAAACTTTACCTTTATCCTCCACTAGGATGAACTATTGTGTTGGCATGATTTAAAAGGTAACATAGTGTTACCTCCCAATTGCTCAATCCTAGGCATGCTCCTTTGTGCTCTCACAAAAATTGGTATGCAACACTTATAGGTAGAGTACGTTGTGCATGATCACAACTCGAGAGAGTATTGACCCACAGAGGCACAACATCAAAGGGATTTACAATAGGAGAGATGTTATGAATCCATGAAGGGGAAGTTGTCTTAGAATTTCTTGTATGTCATAGGTGAAAATGAGGGTGGTGAACCTGCCTCAGGAAGTCTCCCACACAATGATGTTCCTTTTGTTAACTTCGGCCAAGGGGTGGTGTATCAGAATCTTCACTCAATTATCCATAACCCAGATTCTGGTACCGATGGACACAAAGGGTCTAAAAAAGGAACACAAACACATGACAAAGATGGACATCCTGATCGTAATTGCGATCAAGGCCGTGACCACCAAAGAGAAGGAAGTAGGCACCATCATCATGATGATTCTCCTTCTTCTTTACCTTCATCATCTCCTTCACCCTCTCCTTTAGGATCTAGACATAGTTGCAAAGAAAAAGACCATGAGGATAATGGTAAGTGAAATGAGAATCATAGACAAAGTAGTTGAGAAAGGTAATGAGGGCATTCTAGAGAAACTCATCATGAAAGGAGGGAGAGTAGGGAACAACATAGGCATCATAGATGCCATAGACAGTACAATCACGATGAACCCCTACTTGCTACTTGAAGTATGCTAGATATAATTGAGGCTGTTAGAATCCCAAAAAGGCACCAAAAAGACAGTAGGATTAAAAGATTGGACATGAAAAATATCCCATGATTTGAAGGGGGATACAACGCTGATTCTCAAAATCATTTGCAAGCATTTCATGATGCATGTGCCTTGCAAAACATAGAAAATGAGTGGCAAAAACTTAAGCTGTTTTCACAGACACTGATCAAGGAAGTGGAAAGCTGGTATCAGTCCTTAGAACTGCAATCCATTCACTGATGGAGTATCATGTTAGAACTGTTCAACAATAAGTATTAGATGTACTCACGAGTGTCCAACCTGCGAAAGTAAATCCAAGGATGGAAACAAGGAGTACATGAACCCTTGGATGCTGTCATGGGCTGATATTATGCACTATTACATCGTTGCCCAGGCCATGGTTACTTGCAAAGGGAACAACTACACCATCTCATAGATGGGCTTAGGCACAAAACGTGAAGAACCCTTGGGACTTATGCCCAAGGAAGGCTATCTAAGGGTAGGGTCCATCAAGTACAAAGATTTTTGGAGCAAGTTGCTAAAGAGGAAGGTGAGTTAAGGAAAAGATAAAGTGTAGAAGAATATAACAAAAATCCTTCCCTATGAAAGAAGGAAGTTAGATTTTGTGAGGATGAAGGAGAGTCACAACTTGAAGAGATGGTGAATAGGAAAACCTTGCCCATTCAAAAACTTGCATCAGAAGTATCGGAAAAGGTGGATCAAATGTGAGACTCTCTAGATAATAGATTTCAAACAGTTCTCAAACTAGTAGAGGAGTTTAGAGAGGAAGGTAGCGATTGAGAAAGGAGAAAAAAGAGAGAAGCTAAATATGCATGTAACAAAGGCAAGGGAAAAGTTGCTATCATCAAAGAGGTTGTGGATTCAGATATAAACAATGATGATGGATGTGAGATATGCCAGTATGACCATCCTCAGGGATGTTGCTTTGTAATCTCACATCTGCAGGAGTTTGGGGTGTATGCACTTAACCCACGATTAAACAGAAGGAAAACACCCTGAAGGTTACCTTATCCCCAAGGTAACCTATGGCAGTTTCACCAACCCTTGATGTATTATCCAAGTGGAACTCCACCACAACCAAATGAGTAGTATCAATAGTGGTAGCACCCACAATCATGGGGAATGCCACCACCATGTTAACAATACCCTTACCGTCAACTTGACCTATATGGATACTACGTGCAGCAACCAATCTCTCCATGTGACTCTACTAGTCATGTTTCTCCCCAACCTCACTACCAAACCCACAAGTATTATAGAACTCCTTCTCCTAGGGGTGATGTTCCACAAACATACTATCCTTCTCATCTAGCTACATCTCTTCCACTCTTAACTCCATTACCACTTGCTCCAGCCATGCAGGGTGAGCTCCCTACCCAGTTGCAACAATGTAATGCTACAAGGGCTATTAATTCTCATCCTATTGTTGGTTCAAAAAATTGCATAAAGAATAGAACTTTCTTTAGGACCGACATTCCAACCAAGTTTTTGCAGTCACAAGCAGCTAACTCTCCAAAGGCCTCACCATCATCCAAAACTTCAGAACTCNTAGTCAAAAGCAGCTAACTCTCCAAAGGCCTCACCATCATCCAAAACTTCAGAACTCCCTTCAAACCAAAGGCCACATTCAACACACATGGTCATGTTGGCACATGCCATTACCGATTGGATTAAGGTTGGTCATCTTCCTAGGAAATTCTCTAATCCTAGGAGTCCTCTTATATATTTACAAATCACTAGAAATGAACCTTGCAAGGCTCTTTTGGATTCAAGTTTTGGTGTCAACTTAATCTCTCAAGAAATGTACAAAGCCTAGAACCTACCTCCACTAAAAAAAAGTAACATTCGTTTAGAGTTGGCCGACCATTCCATCACTATCCCATTAGGACTAGTGGAGGACATTGTTACCACTATTTATGGATGGTAATATCCAACCAACTTCCTATTGATTTAAGTCAACAACTGTAAGGTGGACTTGCCTATCATAATGGGAAGAGCATGGCTAAGCACAATTGAAGCACGCCTAGGAATATGTGATCTTTCCCTAGAGATATCAAAGGAAAATATGTTTGGAAAGATCGAGAAGAAGAAAGTTCTATACATTGCATACAATGACACAAGGTGTAGTTGAGTGCAGAAATCTTGGTTTGTACAATGTTTAACATTGCCTACATGCAACCAGTGTGCACAAGTAACTAACATAGGAAGGCACCCAGTGGTTGACAACTGACCAAGAGAGCAACTCAACTATATGCATGGAACCAATTGAAGGTTTTACTTGTGCTTACATTGATAGCATAGACACATTAGAGCAAGTCCATCGCCAACTTCCAAGTCTCAACATTGAAAACATCAACTAGGGGAAGTTGGAAATCCTTAACAACTTTAAGCAAGAGCCCCTGGAGATAAAATTTTTGCCCATCGGTATGGAGTACACATTTCTCAAAAATGGAAAATCAGTAATTATTAATGCTAAGCTCACTCCTCAACAAAAAGAGAGGCTACTAAAAATGGTGAAAAAATGGTCGAAGCTTTTGCTTGGTCATATCCTGAATTAATTGGAATAGATCCTAGGATATGCCAACATAGAATTTACACTGACCCCTTCGTGAAGCCTCAATGACAACTACAGAGGTGATTGAACCCAAAGTTGAAGTAAGTGGTTAAAGAAGAAATTGAACAACTTCTAAAAGTTGGATTCATCTACCCCATTGTTGATAGCGAATGGGTTAGTCCATTAGTTATTATGCCCAAAAAGGGAGGGAAATGAAGGGTGTGCATAGACTTTAGGCTACTAAACATGGCAACATTCAAAGATAACTTTCCATTGCCATTCGTTGACCAAGTCTTAGACACCATTGTAGGGCATTGCTACTATATTTTTCTGGATGGATACAATGGATACAACCAAATCCAAATAACACCAGAAGACCAAGCCAAGACCACGTTCACAAGTCCTTGGAAGACATCTTTATACAAATAAATGTCGTTTGGCTTATGCAATGCTCCTACAATGTTTCAAAATTTGATTCTAGGTATCTTTCGGTAGCAAATAGGGAATTATGTATAAGTCTTCATGGATGATTTCTCCACCTACAGAGTGAAATTCGATCAAGCATTAGATCAATTAGACAAAGTACTAAAATGATGTGTTGAAACCAATTTAAGGCTCAACTAGCAAAAAAGCCATTTAATGGTCCAAGAAGGCGTAGTATTAGGGCTTAAGATTTCACAAACAAGGATAGAGGTAGACCTTAAAAATATTAAAGTGATCCAAGGAATCACGCACCAACCTAAAATTGTAAAAGACATTTGATCATTCCTTGGACACACTGGCTATTATAGAAGATTCATAGAGAACTTTTCAAGGGTTGCAAAACCATTAGTTGAACTAATGAGAAAGGACGTACCTTTTGAATAGACCAGAGAATGTGAGTTAGCTTTTCAAACTTTAAAATAGAAGCTTGTAGAAACACCTATTCTACAAGCTCCTGACTAGTCTAGACCATTCCATATAATGACTGATGCATCCAACTTTGCTTTAGGAGCCGTACTTACACAATTAGATGACTAGAAACAACCCTATTACATTCACTATGCAAGTCAACTACACCACAATGAAAAAGGAATTAATGGCTGTGGTGTTTGCACTAGATAAGTTTAGGTACTATGTATTGGGCTATAAGGTATTTGTACACACAGACCATAGTGTAATTTGGTTCCTACTAAATAAACCAATGATGAGCCCTCGCATCATACGATGGCTTGTAATCTTACAAGAGTTCGATCTTACGATGATAGATCGTAAAGGCATTGAGAACATTGTTGTTGATCATTTATCTTAATTAAGATGGGAAAACAAAGAGGATGAATATTCACTTTCTAATTACTTTCCTGATGAATTCCTCTTTGTAGGTGTAGTAAATAATCAATTAACCATGGAAATAAATTGGTAATGTAGCATTCTTACCTGTCTCCTTACACAAGAAACACCACAAGAGTTAGATGCTAAAAAGAAACAAAAATTTCTTCACTAAGCCAAATATTTCATGAATATGAATGGATACCTTTATAAGGTATGTCCTAATGGATTGGTTTGATGGTGTGTTCCCAATGTAGATCAATTATGAGTTCTCCAAGATGCTCATGAGGGTCCTTGTGGGGGTCATTATGCTAGGAGATGAACAACCATTAAAATCTTGCTTGCAGGATATTATTGGCCTACATTGTTCTAGGATGCTGATTATTTCATCCAATCTTGTGAGTGCTGCCAATGGATTCAACCTTTAGAACCCTTCGACATATGGAGAATTGATTTTATGGGACCTATTACACCAATGTCTAATGGGATTTCCATAATGAGAATCAACCCTCAATCCAACAACTATCGACTATCGAAGATCATGGAGGGACACTAGGGTTTTCAAAGTGAAATTTATGGTAATTTTAGTTCTAGAATATGGTTTTATGTAATACTCCCAATGTGACGTTTGAAAACATTAGTGGCTAGAACACCAAGAGGTCACAGGCGTACAACCTAACCCCAAATTTGTGCAAAGGCCAAGATGGAAAAATGAAAAACAAGGTGCCCTAAATGGTCTAGTCAATTAGACAAGGACTTACATGGTGTTAAAATGACCATTTGTAGGAAGAATTTATTGAACATTATGTGTGCACACTAGGACAACAAGTAAGAGCATAGCAAAGAGTCCTGGCCTGAAAATAGTGACGTGAATGTGCAAATGTGTATTGATAGTAAANGTGAAAATAGTGACGTGAATGTGCAAATGTGTATTGATAGTAAAGAAATGTAAGAGTTATGCTTAAAATTAGAAACAAATTCTTAGAAAAGAAATGAAAAAAAGGCTTGATAGTAGAGAAATGCACCACCTCAAAACTGGGGAGCGTAACTTTTGCTTGAGCAGGAGGTAAGAGTGGTATGTGATGTTAGGCAGGCACAGTGGCAGTGTAGTTGTGTAATTAGAGTCTCTAGGACATCAAGGTCATAGAGGTAGTAGCTACAAGGGAGCCTAAACTTGTTGGGTTAGCTATTGCCACATTCTACTAGTGCAAAAGTGGACTACGTTGCAGTACTCGCCAAGGTGTAAAGCTTGAATGCTCAAGTGTGGGAATGACAAGGATGCTCAGGAGGCTTGAATGTTCAATGCTCTTCTAATTTTCCAAATTCTAAAGTGCTAAATGTTAGGGTGTTTATAGAGTTAGGTTTAGCATGAAATTCGGATTGAGTGCTATTTGACATGGATGCCACATGGCATGAGCATAGATAGGATTACGCTGACATGTTATGCTCTCATGAGAGTAGCAAAGTGTTATGCTCTCATGAGAGTAGCAAAGTGTTATGCTCTGAAGGACAATAATGGGTACCCAGAGACTACCAAATTGTTACCACACTACCTAGACTACATGTGCCAGAGTGTGAGAGACTGCAATGTACCTACAAACAATGTCAAGACAATGCAACTTGGAGTCTATGCTTCGGGACTACATCTTCCCCTTGTTCTAAGTAAGGCCAAGCATAGGAATAATTTCAAGGATTAATGGGAGGTTCAAAAGAAGTGCAAACTACTGATCTTGGCTACTGGAGGGATGTCAGAGTTGAGATGAAGTTCAATGCCAAGTTCTAGAGGCTTTTGGAGGCTATCAAAGGCATTTTCCTAGTGTCAAGCTAGCTACGCTCTAAAGTGTAGCACAAAACTTGGTGAAATTTTGCAAAATTTTGGTTTGCCATACTGGTTACAATGGCTACACTATAGAGCATAGTAGAGTGTAGTAAGGATACTTTGAAAAATTTTGATAAAATCTGCAGTCTTCATCCATGGCACGCTGGCTATGCTCTGGGGCATAGCAAGGTAGGCAGCCTCGAAAGCCAAGAAACATGCCAAATGCATCTTCCATGTTAAGATAACTTGATAGATCCTTGTCCAAAATTTAGGCAAAATTGGACACTAAAACTTATGTCATTCTCGCTATGCTATGAAGTGTAGTAGCCCAAAAGATAGAAAACTTGCCAAACTATTTTGTTCATCCTAAGTACTTTTTGACAAACTTTAGCCTAGTGCTTAGACGAACTAGTAATTGGGACATGTGTCAAGCTAGGTATGCTAGGGAGTGTAGCAATCTTGATAACTTGGGAGATAGAAAATTTGCCAAACTATTTGGTCCATCCCAAGAAACCCTTGATCACTTCTGGCTTGACACTTATGCAAACTGGCAATGGAAGTGTGTGCTACACTAACTATGCTGGGGAGCATAGTAGGCAAACTAGGAGCATAACATGACACTTAAAAAAATTTTGCAAAAAATAGGACTCAATGTGTGCTACGTTTTCTACACGGAAAAGTGTAGCACCAAACTTAGAAAAAATTTTCCAAAATTTTGACATAGACAAATTTGCCATTGAACTGCAAAAGCTCGAAATTGATGATGCTTCATTGGCCCATCTTTGTTGACATCTAGAGGATTGACCTGAGAGACATCGACAAAGAATATGAAACACCATGATGAACATGACACCAACACCACTCGTTAGTGCCTGATTAGATAATGCTTCAGTATGCTTGAGAGTGCCAAGAAAATAAAGTATGGTAGGGAATAGATTGGGGAGATGGGTCAAGGAATAATGGATGGAGGGGATGTTCACTGGTACGTGTAATTGTAGGATGCAACATTAAAATGGCTTGTCGCAAAAGCATGATCCCTCATTAGAGTGCTTGTGAGAGAGTTAGCATGTGAAGGTAGCCTACCCTTGGGATTTCAACCTCTCGTCGGAGTGCTTGTGAGATGGTCAATCTAGGGCTAGACTGGTTATGAGATGAAAATTGTGTTATTTTACTTGGGTACTTGGCTTGTCACATTTTTCTTTTGTTTTTATCTTTTCTTCTTTTTGCTTTACTTTTGTTCTTCTTTTTTCTTTTCTATATGCTTTCTCTCTTTTTTTTACTTTTTCTTTCGTATGTGTTGCTAGGTGAACTACACACCAATCAAAAGTTTCTTGGAGGTAATTGCATTGCATTTGTAGAACAAGTGTTTCCTCCATAAGATGAGTTTTTTACATCTATTTGGGGCTTTTACTAGCCCACAAAGGCTCCCCATGGGATGAGTTGCATTACGCCCATCATGGGTTCAACAATTAATTGTAGGAAAGGTTCCATGTGCATTAGCAAAGCTTGCAGGGAGTGTGGGAGATTACAAGATTAAGAGTTAGAGGTCAACTAGCTAGAGGGGTGGTAGGGAAGTGCACTCTTAAGTAGCTTAGCTAGCCAAAGCAGACACATTGAAGTAGTGCAATGTCTTTCCATTGCAATGAAACACATCATTGAATGGCTTCACTAAGGCTTCATCCTGCAAATGCAACATAAAGAAAAGAAGAAAAACAACCACCATGTGAGATGAAGGTGAATTCATATTTGCAAGGGCATTGTAAGGGCCATGAATGCTGTTTCAATTGCAAGTGCATACAATGTCCAAAGCAAGAAGGCTAGTGTAAGTGTGATCGCGATTGGCTCAAAAAGCTCTAGTAGCCACACCAACACCCAAGTGGCTAGAGGTAATGGCGACATAGGTTCTCAGGATTTCTCACTAAGGATAGGAGCTAGGAAACCCAATAGCATGATAGAGAGTCATACTACTAGATGCTCTTTCAAGCCTAGGCAATGGTGAGGATTGGAGGATGGTAGCATTGTGGCTGGGCCGCAATATTGCTGGTTCTCTAGCAAGTGATGCTGATGGTGAGAGCTCTAACTAGGATGATTGGAAATGGTGGTGGTAGCTCTAGAAGGTCAGCAAGTTGCCAAAAGGAATCTCTGGAAGATCAACAATATGTTGAGGATGATGACGTTGCATATGCTCCAAAGGGTTTTTTCTTGATGAAATAAATCTCATTATGGAACTGCAATACCCCACCCCATCTTGTTTAGGAGGTGTGGGTAGGTGATAGAGAATTGGAAGGATTCTCACTTATTTATCCATAGAACTAGGTGTGTTGAACTATGGATGCTATACTGCAAACCTAGTTTTAGATCTTGGTAGACTGCATAATGTGCTAGTTTAAGGTTCTAGCAAACGACTGTGATGGTTTAACATCGTAGTGGATGGTGGATGGCTAGTTTAGGATCATAGTATACCATGCTATGGGTGCTAGTTTAGTGTCATAGCCCAAGGACATTCTGTGCCAATTTAACATCGTAGTGAATGCCTATGCTATTTTAATGTTGTAGTAGACATCTATGCCAATTTAAAATTGTAGTGAATGTGCACTTACCTTGCTTTTATTGCTAGTGTGATACTGCATACTAGGTGTAGTATGGCTTCAGGTACAAGTGGTTTACAAGGTTGGTAAGCTCATTACCTTCTAGATCAGCAAGCTTGAAGGCTCTATTATCATATTTATTTATGACCAAGAAAGGCCCTTCTTGGTTGGCTAAGAACTTGTCCAAGGGCTCACGAATGATCTTGAGGACTATGTCCCCCTTCTTGATTAGGTGTTGATGTTTATTGTGATGGTGTTTTTGCCATTGCTTTTCTTGGTACCACTCGATGCGATCAAGTGTTTGCATGTGCTCCTCCTCTATAGACTCAAGGTCGATGGTTCTCAACTCATTATTTTGAACCACATCAATGAAGCTTGAAAGGATCATGTGAAGCGATGGGACCTACACTTCAAGAGGCAACATTGCTTTTGATTCATACATAAGACTATACGACATCTTACCTATTATTGTTCTACATGTTGTATGGTAGGCCCATAGCATGTAGACTAGTTTTTCATGCCATCATCACTTACTATTGCTAAGCATCCTCTTCAAATGTTTGATGATGACCTTGTTCGTAGCCTTTGCTTGACCATTTGCCTATGGGTAGTGCAATGATGAGAAGGAATGTTTAATGCTAAGGTTTTGACAAAAGGCTTTAGTTTCTGCACTACTAAATTGTGTCCCATTATCTATGACTATCGTTATGGAAAGACCAAATTGGGTCACTATGTTATCTAGGATGAATTTGCAAACTTGCTATGATGTTATCTTCCTAAGGGAAATGGCTTCAACATACTTTGTAAAACATTTAGTTGTGGTAATGATGAAGCTATGTCCTATAGAAGACTTAGGTGTTATAGGCCCTATGATATCCAACCCCCAATGTTGGAATTGCCACGTGATTTGTGTATGATGTAGTTTAGTGGGTGGCACATGCAGTAGGTTATCATGTCACTGACACATGTCAAATTTCTTGACCTTGGAGACACAATCATGCTCCATGAAAGGCCAATACTAGTCTAGATGTCTAATTTTTGCTACCATTTCCTTGGGGGCTATATGACCTCCACATAGTCCCTCATGGACTTGGTCAATGATCCTTTATGCTTCACTACCACTAATGCAAGTTAACAGTATTCCATCATAGGATCTATGACATAAGGTGCTATCACCTACAAGGACATACTACTATGATCACTTTCATATTGCATCTTTTTTGGTGGAGGCTAGATTCTACAGAGGCTCTCCCTATTAGAGGTATGCCTTAATATCATCATACCACTCTTGGGTGTGAGCTATGCTTATGGATGTGATGCTTATTGCTTGAGTTATAGGTTTGATGCAATCCACTATTGAAGTGGACAAAGCAAAAAACATGTTTGGTGCTATGCTTAAGGTTAAAGTAGCTAATGCATCAGCTATGGCATTTTCGTTACTGGGGATATGTTGAACATATACAATTACAAATTGTTTGAGCAAGTATTTTGTCAAATCACAGTAAGGTTGTAGATGTTGTCCCTTGCAAGCATAAACCTCTGTGACTTGGTTAATGACTAGGTATGAATCTCCTTAGACTACTATGTTATGGATTCCTAACTCTTGAGTTGCTAAGATATCTCTAAGGAGACCTTCGTACTTTGCCACATTATTTGTACAAGGAAATGTGAAGGGTCAGATCTCCCTAGAGAGGAACTTGATAATGGTAGTGGCACTACCACCTTGTGTGATTGAAACATCATCAAATTGTAAAAATACTTCAATGTTTGTGGGTACTTGGCTTATACTATTGACATGCTCATCCAGAAATTCTAGATCTATTATTGCTTGATTGTCTATGGGTGAAGCCATGAGTTGTGTGGCTATTGCTTGACCTTTTGTGGATTTTTGTGCTATGTATTGTAGGTTAAACTTCATGGTTATTACCTTCCATCATGCTATTTGACTACTTTCATATATGTTCATTGTAATTTCCTGAAGTACATTACTTTTGTAGATGACATTAACTTGACTACAAAATAGGTACTGTCTTCACTTTTTAAATGCAAAGACTAAGGTGAGATAGTTATTCCTCACACCATTGTATTTTTCCTCATGGACCACTAGTGCATAGCTTAAGTAATAAATAGGCACCTCTAAGCCATTGTCTCACTTTTGGCAAAGTAGAGAAGCAATGGATGTGTCTAAGGTTGTAAGGTAAATATTGAATGGCTTATCTCCTTGTAGAGGGTAGACTATTAGAAGTCAAGCTAGCTCCTGTTTTAGGTTTTCAAATGCCTCTTGGCATTAAGCTATCCACTTAAACTAGACCTCCTTTTTGAGCAAATGTTGCATTGGCTGCAACTTGTTAGTCAACCTTACGATAACCCTATGTATGTATTGTAATCTACCTTGTAACACATGTAATTCCTTAATGTTTGCTAGTTGTGCTAATTTGGTGATAACCTTATCCTTGTTGGGGTCTACGCATATACCTACTTCTGATACTACAAAGTCTAACATGTGACTAGTTTTGATGCCAAAGACACACTTTTTTGGATTTAGCCAAAGGTCATGTCTAAGGAAACATTTGAGGATGTGATTCAAGTCACCTACGTGGTCATGAGCTAATTTGGACTTAACTACTATATCGTCAACATATTCATTAAGCGCGTCTAGTAGATAGTGACTAAAGATATACATCATTGTGCATTGGTAGGTTCCTCCTACTTTCTTTAGTCCAAAGGGCATCATTGTATAGCAAAACATCCCCCAGGGGGTCATGAAAGTAGTGCTAAGTTGGTGCTGTAGGTTGATTTGGATTTGGTTGTACCCTAAGAACTTGTTCATAAAGGACAACAAGGCATGAATAGCCATAGTATTGATGAGTTGGTTAATACTAGGCAATAGGAAATCATATTTAATGATTGCCTCGTTTAGGTCCTAGAAGTCTATGCAAATGCATATACTTTTGTTTTTCTTAGGAAAAATTACAATGTTTGAGACCTAATTGACGTAGTCAACTATGTAGATAAAACCATCTTTGTAAAGCTTAGTGATTTCATCATAGATAGCCAACACCACCTCAAGCTTGACTTTATGAGCTTTTTGTTTAACTAACTTTATGCAAGGATCAAGAATAATGTTATGCTATATTATGCGAGGCTCTAAGCCTGGCATGTCTTTGTAGGACCATGAAAATGCCTTGACATTATCGATAATGACTTTAGAGATACTTTGTTTGATTTAAGGCTCTAACAAGGAACAAATTTTTAATGTTTTCACCTCACCTTCACATGTTACTATAGGGACTTCTATGAGGTGATCCTCAGTTATGTCACTTGCTTCTAAGTTTAAAGCTTTGACTAGATGGTCTGGCTAGTCTAGCAATGTCTCTAGGGATGCTACATTGTTTTCATAAGTGAATGGCTTGAAATCTAGAAGCTCAGTGTTTATGCATCTCGTGGAACCACCATAAGGTCGAACAAGACTAAGGGTGAATGAAGACTCTCGTATGCATTTATTTTGCAATCCTACTTAAGAGATCCTACAAAACAACTAGAAAAATGTCAAATGGCACTTGTCTTAATAAAGAAAAATGCATAAAATAAGGAAGATAATGTCATGAAAATTTAACTAACTATGCAGTATGTAAAGTAATTTTTTGGAGTCTTAATTGACCATAAAATTGCCAGTTTAAGGTCATAGCGAACCATAATTTATGTAAGAGACATAGGTTTAAGCAAGTATTAAGAGGTTTGAAATGTGGGGCTAAGCTATAATGTCCTAGTTTAATTATCATATGCGCATTCCCAAATGATGGGGTTACCTAATGAAGATGGTATCTTTTCATAACAAGTGTTATTGCCATCTTAACAAGACCCAAAATGGTAGTTGTGATTAATGCTCGAAAGGGCATGTTGTAGTAATGAACATGTATTTTAAGGTAACCTTTGGGGATTTGATCTAAGGCATTTATACCCAGGGTTAGAGGTCATACCAACATGGGAATGGTAGAGTTGGTAAAGGCAAGTCATGGGGTGGCAAAGCTAGTATAGGCAAGCCATAGGAAGCCAACTGAAGGGTATAAATAGGGGTTTTACCATAGTAAACCTATCATTTTCAATGTTAGAGCCAACTTTCATCCAAGCATATCATGGTCAAGGCAAGGGAGACAAACCATAGCAGTGATAGAGGGAAGCTAGAGTGCAACAGGGAGAAAGCCAGAGCATAGCAACCAACCATGATGCACCAAAGCAAACGCAAACATCCCAACCTCACCAACATCGATGAAGGAGAGCGTACCCTAAGGTGCCTTCCTAGGATGCATATAGAGGACCATGAAGAGATGCCATTAGCTAGGTAAGGTATTATGCTCTATCCTTGTGATTTTTTCTCCTTGCTTTTTCTTGTATGTTTCAAGGTTTTTTGGGCTTTAAGGATAGCTTTCTGTGGGTAGGGAACATTGTCGCTGCCATGTCCAACATGGGCCATGACCAGGGATGGGAGTGCACATAATGCAGTTTTTCTATTTTCTTTGTTTTCACCCTTTTTGAGCATTTGGGTTGAGGGTTTCTGGATGTCTTACACCATGATGCAAGACAGGGTTTTCTGCGCATCTTGTGCCACAGCATGGAATAGGGTTATGCCATCTCACAACATGATGTAGGAAAAGGGTTTTTGGCATCCCACATCACAATGCAAAACAAGGGTTTTTAGCATCCTGCACTATAGCGCGAAACTAGGTTTGTGACATCCTACATTATGACGCAAAATAGGACTAGGCCAAGGCATCTTATGGGTGATGATAGAGTGTAACAATTAGGGTAAGGTGACTATGAGGGTCACATCCATCACACCTAGGTGTCCCTCAAAGTGTAACAAAATGTTAGAAAAATTATAGTTTCCTAGTACTACACTTCATAGGTGACGTAGTGGACAATTAGAAAAATTTTGAAGTTGTTACGCTCTGTAGTGAGTGTAATTAACACTTTGAAAACTTTTTGCTAGTTGTTATGCTCTATGGAGTACATAACCAATAGTTAAAAAATTTGAAAAGTTTGGTAGTTGTTACGCTCTACATGGAGCATAATGAACACATACAAAAATTTTAGAGTTGAGGAGGTTACGCTTTGCAGGGAGCATAATCGGTAGTTTGAAATTTTTTTGATATTTTTATAATTGTAATTCTTGTAGAAATGTAAGTGTTAGTGTTGTGCCTGATTGGGAACTAGGCACATTAGATGGGTATGCTAATATCCCTTTCTTGTGAGGCCTGGTGGAAGGCTAATCATGTTAAATATAATTTTTTATGAATTTTTTCATTTCTAACATTTTCCTTTTATTGCTATTGTGGCATTGTAGCGTGTTGCTGAAACCTATCCTCATCATAGTTGAATTGGTGGGCATTTTTTGTTATATGAGCAATCTTGTATAAAATGTGCTTGCACCAAACACACATGTCGAACAGCAGGTGGTTTGGTTTAGGTTAGACATACAAGAATTCTTAGAATTTTTACTCTACCACTTCAGTGTGATGATTTGGTTACACTTGTTGGCCGAAGTAGTGGACGTCATAATAGAGACACTATTACTTGAGGTAAACTGAGCCATTCTAAGGTTCATGTCTAATGAGCCTATTGATGATGAAGGAGTAGGGAGCTTAGGCTACTACCAGAAAGGCCTTAGGCTTTTATCCAGGATCTAGGGAATGCCTAAGTTTCAATGCTACAACAAAAATAACACTATGTTTATCACTCAACGCACACACACTATTTTCCAAAATCCACCTTGGATTGTATATTGTGCTAGAGGGTGAGCTCTGTTGTGATTTCTTATATTACCTATTATTTCATGACCTAGAATGCTAACTACTCATGTCTATTATTAGGTTTTCTATTGACACAAATGGCCTCCATGATGAAGAGGAAGCATCAAATTTGACCAAAACTAGCCTACAAGAATTCTCATCTACTAAAAATGTTCATGCTAGAATGATTGGGAAAATTTGGGTAGATTTGGTAGCATACCCTCATAGGTATTCCAAATGTTACGAGAGGTGTCAAGCTCTCGACTGATTGGACATTGAGTGGGAAACTAGTATACCAAGTGTGAAGGAAGTTTCAATCCCACTACCATCCTCCTATACACCATTTGTGCCACATAAGTCATATCACTTGTTTTCATGCAGTTTTTATTTTTTTTGTCATCATGTTACTAATTTTTCCTTTGCTTATTATAGTTGTAGCTAAGTCAAGAGAGTTCATGGTGATTTCTTTGGGGCATACTGAGGCCACTCTCCTCTTTAAATACGGTGATGTTGAGAGCTCATAACACTAGTTGTGCTATGAGGCCTCAGTGGAAGTAGCAAAGAATCTTTAGCAGGATAGCCTCATGGATCTCTTCTTAGCCATCAACCCAAACATCCCAGTGCCCAATATGATTGCCCTAATTAACTCCTTCATCGAGAGTATCGATCACTTTTGCACATGGGTCTGTAATGTTTAGGTGATCTTTAAGATCATAGATGAACTCTTTATGAATATTTTCAGCATCCCCTCTAAACATTTACTAGTGGTAGAAAATATCAACAAGGACCTAGACCATAGAGGAGATGTTGAGAAATGGTTGGGTACTCAAAAGAGGCATAAAGGTATATCCATGAAGGTGGTGCAAGTACCCATGATCCACCAGCTCTACCTAGTCTTTCGAGCTTGTGCATTCTCCAAGCTACTTTTCCAAGGAAAGATCCTTGGGGTTGAGCAAGCTTGGGTCATGAAAGACATGATAGAGGAGGAGACACAGTACAACGGGGCAAACTACCTCATCAATGGCCTATAGGCTGAAATCATTAATCTATGTACCAACCTCCAAGCATGATCACACCTACATTTTTCTTTCTTCATAGCATGCTTATGAAGGTTTGTGGAACTTTTGATGATCCATGAGAATGATCAATGAATGGTGCAAGATTGCACTGAGATCTCCAAGCCATGGATCTACCACCTATTCTACACCACGTAGTCATAGGACCCCCCGAAGGCAATTGGCAAGTCATTCTCAATGATGACTAAAGGACATGTGGGGCAATCCTACCACACATGTGATAGTGTTAGGGAGGCTACACCAACCAATAGTGGCAATACAACAAGATGGGCATGACTCATTGCTGAGATGATGAGGTTGTTGAGAATAAAGATTAAGTAGACTTACCCCACGAAGGAGCCCATGCATGTAGTGGAGGAGGGGGACAAGAAGCTACAATTCAAGCTCCACAACATGTGCTCAAAAATAGTTAGTAAGTATGCATTATTTAATGTTTCTATAAAGTGTCATACTATCTTATATTCATTATTAGACATTCTAAATAGAACGTGTGTAACATAGGCAAGAGGGCCCCTATAGTGGTAGAGGAGCTTGTAGAGGATGACGTTCATCAACCCAAGGGACACATGGTAGATGAAGACAAACAAGAAGCCGTCAAAGTGTTAAGGAAACTTGAGGAAGAAGGGTTGTAGTTTGAAGATGGTAAGCTTAAGAATTTCTTTGATGGAGTGTAGATGGGAAATCCCCCTACTCTCACACCTAAGGGCTTGTTGGGTAGGAGATCTACACCACCATCTTCATTTTTTTTTATGTTTTTGGTGGTTTTGTTCTATTATTGGTTGTTGATTACTTGATGATCATAAAGTGTATTATGTTGCAATGGCTGATGCTTCTACTAATAATTTGACATCAACCTCCACCTTTCGTACATAACTGTACATGAAAACTCTACATAAGTTTTCCTTCATGCAAAGTGTGGTAGATGGTATGATAGACTGCCTCAAACAGATAGACCTTGAGATTGGTATATTTATTTTACTATTATTATATTTTTCTTGTTTTATTACTAATTTTTTGTTTGTTTTGTAACTAATGTTATTTCGCCTATTATGGAATAATAGGCTTGTAGCTCAAAGGGACCCGAATAGAGTAGTCCAAGTCAATGTCCTACTTGAGTTCCCCTCGAAGTGGAGCAAGTGCCTCATCACATATATAATGAGGCAAGCAGGTGTGTACTATATTCTACATGAGCATTGTGGGAGTGTAGGCAAGTAAAAAATCACTTGTAGAGATAGGTACAAGAGCTTCAAGAAAAGGGGCTGAACTAGGAGATAAGACTAGAAGACCTACAATCCTACTAGGACTTCCTAATGGCACACGATAAGCCAAATGGTAGTTAATGCACAACTAAAATCAATTATGCCATGTACTAGTTAGCTATTCATGGAAAAAATGAGGTCATCCATGAGGTTATTGAACAATGGCTATAGATGGATCTCTTGGTGAGAAAAAATCAAGATTGAAAGGACTACTATAGTACAAAGGTGTATCAATGGGGAAAAACACAAAAGAATCACAAACATCACTACAACCTAGAGCACGAAGTGTACCACATGAAGTATAGAGATGATTTTGTGCAGCAAAAATGCTAAGAGATATTCCTTGATGCAATCAGTGCAAAATAGGCTTACAAACTATTCACAAGCAATGTAGTGTTGAGTGAGTCCCCAGAAAGATAGATCACTATACCTTTTGAGGAGGTAACTTCTACAATGTTTTCACCAAGGTCATCAACATGGATGACCATAGGAAAAGGAAAGACCCACATGGTCATTGACCTGGGTAAGGAAGACTGGACATGTATGTTGCAGCATGAAATCCTCTGATGCTTAGAGGTTGGCCTTGACAACATGCCCCTAGACATGGATGTGGGTCCTTCTTAGGTTGGTTTAGCTTACTTTATTATTTCTTTACTTTATTATAATTTTTCATGTCGCCTTGTTTATTGACTAATTTATTATTTTATTTCCATTTGACATAGGTTCTAGGTGAGGGTATGAGACCAAGTGGAGTAGCATATGAAGAGAAAGAGGAAGATCCCTAGTCCCTATTGCACACTACAGGCTGAGATGCTTAAAATGTAGCCCTAATATTAGGTAATTTTGTACTTTTTTTTGATGTTTCATGTTGTGGATGTAATCTTGAACTATGTATCTTATTGATGATTTAATAAAAATATGATAATTATTTAATTTTCATTTTGTTATGTTTTATGTAATATTGTGATAATTTAAGTTATGATTTGGTTGATGCAATAAGGCCCCTTGTGGGCCCCATGCTAGTTTAAGGCCATTTTGGGCCATCTCTTAAAAGGAAGGTGGTTGCCAGTTTTAGGCCTTGGCGGGCCATGTGATAGTTTAAGGCTTTTTCAAGTTACATGGTAGTTTAAGGTCTTTTTGGGCCTTATTTTTTTATTTTTGTTCTTTTATTTTTATTTTTATTTTTGAACAAAGAAAGCTAAATGAAATCATAACTAATGCAAGATGTAAACAATAACACAAATCGTAACTATATAGACAAAGGGAAAAAAGGCAAGTTAAACATGGAAGTGAACTAAGGGCATGCCCTAGTCATGTAGGTGCTTTCTAACACAATGTGGGTTAAGTGGTGCATAAGGCCTAGGAGGCATAAGATGGTATTCCCCTAGACCTTCATCTACCGCAAAGAAGGGTAATTCTACCCATAGAGCTTCCTCATGGAGGTCACTTTCCTTACTTGGTTATTTAACATCGGTCAAATAACATTGACCGTCATTACAAATGGGTGGTGTATCTTTAGAGAACTCTACATCTAACCCTTGTTTAGTATCTACATTGTTAATGGTCAAAGGGACTACATTGTCACCATAGATCACAACCTCCCCACCCTCATAGGGTAAGTGGATCTCTTGGTGGATAGGTGAAGAAATGGCCCATAGTTAGGCTAACCAGGACCTCCTAAGATTAGGTTGAATTTAGGCATTTCTTCAAGCACAATGAAATTAGCATTTGTATGGAATTGCTTCCCTGCGACAAAATTTATCATGACTATCCCTTTTACAATAACACATGCTCCATTGAAGGACTTCAAACATTTCATTATTGTTGGAATACTCTAATCAACCAAGCCAGGCTTATCAATGATGGGGAATGGGATAACATTGGTTGCTACCCTATCGTCAATGTGCACCCTGCAAATTTTGTATTAACCTACATGAATCATTATGAACATGGGTGTAGTGATTACCTGATCCTTTTTAGGGTCAACTTTGACTGCCTCATCACAAAATGTCAAGGGTTTTGACCTTGACTCTCTAGTTGTGGGTGGGAACATTATGGCATGGATGGAATTTTAATTTGCTAGCATCTCTTCTTTAATAGGAATAGATTCCAACATGCGAACCAAGGCCTTGTGGTAAGCAAGAGAGGTCATGAGCAAGTCATATAGGCTTAAAGTTGTATTTTTCTATTTTAGAAACTACTTAGCTTATGCTAGCACATCTAAAAATTCTTTTCCACCATCTATTATTTTGGTGATTTTTACTTCCTCCATGTGTCCTAGGAGGAAAATTTCCCAAGGAGGAGATTTGGCTTTTGGTTATGCCATGGGCCTTCGAGCCTTGGTGCTTGTCTATTGATTGCTCATGTTTGCATTGGTGGTTTGGGACAATGAGGCCATGGCGACAGCTGATAAGGAAGTGGGCTTAGGAGGACCTAGCTCTATGCACTCCTTAGTCATCTTGTTGGCAAGACACTCATCATGTCTCTTTGGGTAGGTAGGTCGTGATGCAATTTCCATCACTGACCTCTAGGTAGATTGGGGGTCAACATCTTTTGGCAACCTCATGACAAAAGGTGTTTGGGTTGCCATTGTTGTAATGTGCTATGTGGCCCTAACCACAAAGGGCATCATTGGTGCCTAAGGTGGCACTTTGATGAAAAATGGTGTCTATGGTCTAGTTGATGTTAAGGCTCCAGTGTCATCAAAGGGAACACAAAGCACAAATGGTTCATGGGTTGGTTCTACATCGTCATCAATGCTAATAGCATTGATAATGTAACCTACATCATTGGCATTGAGTGGGTCCTTATAGACCTTCATGGATTGGTTCTCTGGTCAGATAGGATTGCTTTCATTAAGGACCAATTTTTCATAATTAGTCATGTGTTGAATGTCATCTTTCAACACTAGGAAATAGTATGTGTCATGGCCATGCAACTAATGATGGTTGCAGAACTAATCCAATCTAAAATTCTTAGGGACTGGGGGCTCATTTGGCATAGTCATTTAAGGATTTCTTAGGACCTCATAGTACCTCTCATGGTGTATCCATGCATCCTCTGACATTTGTTTGTGTTGAATGTGCCCAGTACTAAGTAGCTAATCTAAGAGCTCTAATAGCTTGATTGACAAGGGGCTATACTTTGAGCAATCCTTGTGCTCAAAGTTTGGCCTTTGGAAAGCTCACCCTATGGCTGCCAATGATGTGGATTGGCTAGTTCATGTAGTGCTAGAGCCCAATGCCTTGTTGTTGGTTGGGAATTTAAGCATCTTAGCTACTGGCTTGTTATTGTAGGGTTTAGCTTCATTAGCCATAGCTGCAATGGTTGTTGTGGCCTTTCCCTTTTCTTTATCTTTTTTCACATGCACATTTTTGTAGGCCACAAAGGCTGGGTCCCTATTGGCTTCCACTGCATCTTGTATGCTCTTTGTCTAAGCAAAAACTTGGCTAAGAGAGCATAGGACTAAGTAGTATAGCTTCAATTTGATAAAATCATTTACTGTGCCCTTGAAGATAGCCAGCAGGTGGGTTTTAGATATCGGCTCATGGATTTTGTTGAGGGAGGCACTCCAACGTTGTATAAACTTTTGCACTAACTTTAACATCCCTTGTTTAACATTCATCAGTTGATCTAGCATGGCCTCAAGCTTCAAGTTATACTTGAAGTGAGTCACAAACTAGCTTAGCAGCTCCTCTAAAGTTGAAAGGAAAGCTCTAGGAAGTACACGATACCAATTGAGAGCTTTGCGAGTCAAGGACATGGAAAAGATGCAAATGATTGCATGTGGCCATGCGTGCAAAAGTAAGCACTTAAAATGGAATGTTACTAAGTGAGTGTTGGAATCCCCTTCACCATTGTATTTTATGAATTGGGGCAATTAAACCCCAAGAAGCAGTGTTAGCTTCTAGACTGTAAGGCTGATGGAATCATCATGATAGAAGTCCATCATGTGGACTATTTCTAATTTGGCCACTTTAAACCATCTAACTTCCTCCGTGAGAGTTTGGATGAGTTGGAATGCTTGATCCAAACTCAAAGATGCTACAGAGGGTTGCATTGGGTATGTTGCTGGTGGTTCCATCAAATATTCCACAACCCTGTTGTGGGCTATGCCACTAAAACACCACCAATTTTGGCCTAATACTATGAAACAAGAACTACTTAGTCTCTTTTTAGCTTTTGAGAGGCAAAAATTTGACTAAGGCATGGAAGTCACGCTGGGCTTGTCAAGCTGAGCTTGCCCCCAGCGTGAGCAACTACAACGACTTTAAGATCAAGTGAAAAATGATCCAATATGAGGGTGCAAGTCATCTTCATAGGGCCATTGTTATCCACTTCAAGTTTTAGGATTTGAGAGTTCAAATTTTGGGCTAGATTGTACAAATTTTCTTGGTCACACTAAGGTCACGCTGGTAGCGTGAGTCCAGCATGAGCAACTACAAGGACCTCGAAATCGAGTCAAAATGATTTGAATTCAAAGGTGCAACTCATCCTCAAGGTTCGTTGATGACTAGTTGAAGTCCCAGCCTCCATAATTCTAGACTTTAGGTCCAAAATTACTAATCTTTTATAGGACACATTGTGGTCACACTGAGCTCATGTTGGCAGCGTGAGTCCAATGTGAGCTACCAAAAGTAGTTCAAAACAAGGCATATCCAAACTCAGTTTTCGACTTGCAGATCACTCGTAGGGTCAAACATAGTTAGGAAATTTTTGTACTCAAGAAATAGGCTTCAAAAATTAAAAATTGGTATGAAATGTATCATTTTCAGCTCACTCACATTGAGGTCATGCTAGCAGCATGAGTACAGTGTGAGTATTGATCATGTCCAGTCAAAAGCACACCAAAAACATGTTGAGGACATGCCACGATAAAATAAACTCATGCTGGAAGCTTTGGTGAAATAGAGATGACTCAAACTGCCACAAAACCACTTGCATCGACACCCTACAGTAGTCAATTCAGGGATCGAGAAGTTCCAAGTGAGCTGGAGTCAATTTCTCTTGTTGTACACTATCATTTCATTGTAAATTTTCATCATTTGTGAGCTTGTCAAGCTCTTACGCTTAAAATTGTATCTGCTTCTATGCATGTAAGCTAGCTTGTGTAAGCCAATACATGATGTAAGATACAGTGCATCAGGTCAAGAACGTAGCTTGCCTACGCATGCCCATCAAACACTTGTCACATAATCCGTCTTCCTCTCATCTCTCAGCCATCAATCTCATCCATGAATTCCGCACCTGAATCTAGAAAAACCTTATAAATACCCTATCCATTCACATAAATAGGGTTGGCAATTTTAAAGGTTGATAGCTTTGGGAACATTGACTAGCAACTTTGGGCACTTGGGCACATGTGACTCATAGCATCTTAGCACCTGAAACACATCACTCTGGGGCTTAGCTCTTGACTTGCCATCTACACCCATAACTACACTTTGACTGGTGCACATCCTTGTTAAGTAATATAATATAGTTCATTATTTCCTTCCATTACATTATTTTCTTTGTTCTAATTCATTTTATGCTTCTTCATATGCTTCGTTTACATTTCGTACGTTACTAGTTACGACAACCCCAACGCAAGCCATAGCTTATGCTCGAGGAAGTCCTTGGTTGATTTGCATGCAAACCATCCAAGCTACTCTTCCTTCATTTCTTTCTTTTCCAACTTGCCCTCACACAAAGGTAGGATCGGCTGTGTCTCGCCAACAATCTTTCGGCATTTGGTTTTTTCCCTTCCAACCTTACGTCGATGATTTCGGTCAGCACAGTAAAGTGGCACTAGAAGGAGGGCCTATATTATTTACCATCTCATCAAAATGTTGATTTCTCTACCCTTTAAAAGTTGTGTAGACTAAGTGTTGAACTCACGCTGAGCTTGCTCAAGCCCACCCTAGTCTGCACATACTAAATTAATCAAGCGTACAACCCTGGAAAACTCTTACGTTACGGCCAGCACTTTAAACTCTACAATTGCATCATTAGAACCCAAACAACGTACACATGCTACTCAAACAAGATACTTCATAGGTAGCCAGCTAAGTAATGTTTCCATCACCACCATTTAGCAATCATAGTGAGCTCCTCTGAATACTTGCAACCTACATCTTTCCTAGTACACGCCAGCTTGTCAAGCCAGCTTATGCATGCCAGCTTGTTAAGCTAGTTGATGCACGCCAGCTTGTCAAGCCAGCTTACGCACACCAGCTTGTCAAGCCAGCTTACACACGTCAGCTTGTCAAGCCAACTTACGCATGCCAACTTTTCAAGCTAGCTTATGCACACTCAGCTTGTCTAGCCCAGTTTACTCACACTTGCTATGGAATCTTCCTAGATCAACACAGCGACACTGCCCATCTCTAACTTTGGGGTCGAGACCTCAAACCCTGTGACTGCGATGGAACCCATAACTATCATTGAATAGATAAATCCTCAAGGTCCAACTTGCCAGTCACTTAGGCTACAGGGCAAAGAACCTACTTATGCAATCCTCACACCAGAACAATATAACTTCATTTGTGTGAAGATTCAAGCCAACCTGCCTATCAATCACGTATAAAGAGAAGCAAAGAGAAACTATGAGCTCATTTACAAGGGAGTTCATGAGTTCACTTCCTCAGCATTTGATATAATCCCCCTTTATGAGCCCCATCATCAACTCATATCTTAGCTTCTCATGGCAAGGAGTCAAGCCTTATAGCCATCTCCGATAGAGCCTCAAAGTGGATAGGAGGAAGATGACTTTATAGCCCAATCTGAGCATGGGGCTTTATACCATACCGTCAGTCCTCATGCCCATACAAACCCATCATTCCAACCTTTCCTAGAAGAAGCCATACTTCTTCCTTTATCTATAAACACTCGAGCACTAGCTTCTCTATAGGAAGTAGCCACTTCCATTCCCACCTTCTCCATGCCCAACACTCAATTTGATATGTCCATCTCCATCATACCTCTAGTCACTGCGTTACCTTTTCCTCCGCAAGTACAGTCCCAACAACTGCAACCTCCAACTAATGCAAGATCAATCTTCTAACCTCAAGTAATTAGGATACCATTAGTTATACTAGCTTCCACATCCACCCACTACATACCACAAGTACAAACCCATGGATCACCTCTGATTACTTCATCCCAACACATTCAGGATGTCACCTCACAACCTATGGCTGGGTAGTGGGTTTCACCAGCTGTTCAGGAACCCCAACCTACTGACTACAATGTACTGCACCCTGCAATCCCATCCTTGAATGTTTCTTCACCACAACAACTGACAATCCAACAGTCTCCATTTCCAAAAATAATGCAAAAATCAAACTATTACCAATTGCAATCTACTCAACCAGCTGGCTTGCCTACCGCCCAAGAGTGGGTAGACACAAAGAACATGATGCACTCATTAACTGAGGAAATAAAGTACCTTAAAACTACAAACACTGAGGAAGTCAAGGTGCTAGATTTCTACAAAGATGACCCAATCCACCCTTCAGTTCCACCCTTAACCTTACCAAATTGAATCTCATTACCTCAACTAGCCAAATATAATGGAGAAGAAGATCCAAATACCCATCTAGTAACATTTCGCCTAGAATGTCTATTGCTTCAGGCCTGGCCTCATGCAATTCTATATGTATTTGCTATGTCCTTGATAGGAAAATATTTAGACTAGTACCGAGCATTACCTTGTAACTCCATATCCTCTCTAGAGGATTTGTTACATTAGTTCATTACCCATTTCAAATATAATTTAAAACCTGAGGTCACACTAGATGGTTTGATTTAATTAAACAGGCGTTGTTAGAGCTAGTACAAAAATTTATCCAAAGGTGGAGTGCAGCCCTGAACAAAATTCATGAGCCCATCCCTAAAACATATTTGCTTACCATCCTTAAGGAAGCCATGAATGACATCATTAAATCAAAAATTTATTACTTGAGTGCTCGTACTTTGAGTCAAGGATTCGCACAAATTAAGAACATAGAAGAGGCAGCGCAAGTAAGTAAAGACCTAGCTTACATAGCCTTTAAGAGCTAACATATGAGGAAAGATAAGGATAAATCCAAAACAATGGTGGCAACAGTGGCAGAGACATTCCAACCTAATCATTCATGACAGAAAGGAAATAACTCGCTGCTCCAAATAGCCATGAAAGAACCACATCTATGCCTACACCCGAATCTTCCTCAAATAAAAACACCAACATGGGTCACACTCGTACATTCGAACGAAAATATCCCACTCAATATAAACCCTTGCCTATGAAGCCTTCACAATTGTTAGATCAACTTCTAAGGGCCAGGTTAATCAAACAAAAACAAATGTCCCCCACGGTGTTCCAAGAACATGATCGATTATGTGAGTTGGCTAAAAACCTAACTTTAGCAACAGCTAATGAGTCTCCCATTCTAAGAGGCTTTAGGTTGGACAGATTTTGTGAATATCACCAATGGTGTGGGCATGGAATTAACTACTGCTTTACTTTAAAATAAGATATACAACACATGATTGACAAGGGTGAAATA
Source organism: Gnetum montanum (assembly GCA_015680685.1). Classification (NCBI taxonomy): domain Eukaryota; kingdom Viridiplantae; phylum Streptophyta; class Gnetopsida; order Gnetales; family Gnetaceae; genus Gnetum; species Gnetum montanum. Next base: position 29,401 of record MNCI01001119.1, read on the forward strand.
GTATTTGACGAGGCAAACCCAATAAAGCTCCAAAACCAACCCATGGGAGTCTACAAGGACCCTCTCAATACTAAAGACTCATCATACGTGATTAACACTATTCATGTGAAAAATGGGCAAGACACCTCTTGAAAACATTTTGTAATCTGCAAACCTTCTGGGACTATGCCTACCTCAACACCTCCCCGATCCCCTTTCATCATACGCACATTCCCTGCACCACAAAAACCATGCATCATTTGCATACCTCCTTCTGTCACAATGGTAACCATACCATTAGAAACTTGATCCACTTCCTTTGTGATTCAGGTGCCAAAACACCTTGACATGCAACCCCCTACAGTTCCCCTGAGACCCTTGTGAGAGTGCCTTGTTGACAGGCTCACAAGAGAGTGCCTAGAAAAGGAACATCATGAGCATGAATTGGGGTCACTAAAGCCCATACCACTAAATGTTGTTCCTATGGTTCCACCCACCAATGAGCCTAGCACAAGCCATCGAGATAAGCATACCAAGACTCCCAGTGTCCCAAACTCAACATCCTTAGTTCGCAACACAAGAATCCCTCCATGAGAGATACGAATGCTGGGTCAAATGGACCAAGTATTCACAGACAAGAGCATCCCAAGTGGTAAGGATCCAGCGAGTGCACTAACCCAAGTCACACAATCTTTGAAACAAAAGAACACGTCCTTAAGCCTATACGATCTAGTAATGACGTCACTGATACATCAGGAAGCTCTTGTGTGTATGTTGACTTCAGTTTTGTTAGCAAGGACCTTCCCACAGATGAGCCATCCATTTATGTAGTACTATCCTCACAACCTCAAGAATCGAGGCCCACAGCCCTAGAGTTTCATGATAATGATATTAAGTGAGATGAGAAAATTGGAGAGGTCACTACAGCCGCTATGTTCATAAAAATACAAGTCAATCACTTCATGATACGTAGGGTGCATGTCAATGACGGTGTAGCAAAAAATGTAATACCCTTTCTTGTTATCAAAAAACTGGGTCTTACAAAGTAAATACGGCCCACAAAAATTTCCTTTTTAAAAGCCTTCAATGGTTCCCGTGTCATGGTAAAGGCATGCTTACCTTGGATTTCATAGTAGGGGACCAGTTCCCCACATCGGCTGAATTCATAGGGGTTGATGAAATGCTAGGGTTTAATCTGATTCTAGGACAACCTTGGTTAGCTCAACCTAGAGTCGTATCCTCACCAATCCATCAAGAAATCCACCTACCCTTTGAGAGTGGTAAGATCATCATACATGGGAACACGGTGACATCAGTTACTTCCTTGCATTCAGGAATGGATCAAGGATCAGAGGTTGAGTTCTTTGAACCAAAATAAGAAACCATGAGCCCACTTCAAGGCATGAACCAATTGTTAACCCATGACCCTACTAGAACTGAGGAAGCACTAGATGTCATAGACATAGGAGCCATTCTTGTTGACGTCTCTTGATCAGAGCTACATTTTGACATCTCCAGTGAAGGGGAAGGTGAGTATAAGATCGTACCTACATGCCCCACGCCTCACATCAAACTATGAAGAAAAAGGAACAACTAAATAACTAGAGCAAACTATCAAGAATCCAGAAAGATGTTAAACTAGTAACCATTTGGTATGATGTTAGACTACCAATGAATGTCTGTAATGATGTTAAACTAGCCATGGTCAGAAATGACCGATTCCTTTTAAGTTTCTTAAAGCTATTATCGCTTTCATCCCACTATGGCCTAAAACTAGTAATTCCTCTTTCTTTGTTCAACACAGAAACAATACCATGACTCTAAACTAATGTGCATGGCCTGAAATGGCCTTAAACTAGAGCTCAATATGTTTCAAGTTTACAAACTCTCATTACGTTATGTCAAATTTTCATTTACATGTCACAAGTTGCAATTTCAATTCATGCATTCTCGTTCCTTTTCTTTTTACAAATATTTTCCTTACATTTTGTTCTACATTTTGGAATCTCATTTTACATTCAGCTACACACATATGTTCACAATATGTCTGAGAAAATAAGAAAAAGAACAATATATATATATATATATATATAAAATATTTAACGTCAACATGGCAATAGAATGCCAACACATTATGCCACGATTAAATCCATATAATTACATCTATCCTCATACATTTCCATTAAACATAAAAAATTCAAAACATTTGGTAGCTAAAGCTAGACTAATAGGTAGTTCACACATCAGTACTAGGAGGGGGCTAGCCCCCAAAATCTTAGACATCATCTGCTCCTACTCCACTGGTGCCAACCTCATCATTACTATGTCCCTAGAATGAAATGAAAAACAAACAAATAGGTAAGCATAACAAAAAAAATCATGAATACAAACCTAGAAGAACATTAACACTAACACTAAAAATTATAAAACCATACAAAAGTAAGCACCATAATAAAACACTCACAGGTGAAGAGGGCCTTACTTAGTCACCAAGGTGTACAATAACAGAGCATTCAAAACTTACTAACATGGATGGGAATGAGTTTGTTAATCCCACAAATCACCTATACCTGAAACCATTCTATGTCTAATGAACTTGAGGTATGTAACTGTCCTGGAATCATGACCTAAAACTGATACCATAGAATGGTCCTGGGGCTATGACTTGAAACTAGCACCATAGAGTGTCCTAGCATCATGATAGTAAACTAACACCATAGAGCTCCATCCGGTATGACACTAAACTGCCACATTTGTCTACCATGACATAAAACTAGCATGTAGAGTCTGCTAAGACTATAAACTAGTTTTCCTCTTTACAGTCTGCTATGACTATAAACTAGCACTACATCGTTTGTTATGACTCTAAACTAGTGCCATCCAAAGGGTTATGACATGAAACTAACCCACAATAGTCCGCTAAGACTATAAATTGTTGACATCATTGACAACTAGGAAATACTTGAAAAGATATGTTGCTATAATTAGTTATATGTGTTGCACAAAGACTTGCTACATAACCTGTTTCATGGACCCTGATGAAGATGATGCTGTTCATGATTCTATCTACTTTGAAATCACACATGGTGGCTCGATCTCCTTGGTTATATTCAAGTTTAAAGTGCTTATTTAACTGAATCATTTGTGGTTTTCTTGTCTTCTTGGAGTTATGTTTGTAGGAGAACATGCTCGAGGCGTTCGTGCATAGATGTAGTTCTTCATGACAACAAGGTATCATATTCCTCCTAATGCATGCAACTGGGTTAATCAATCCATTCATAAGTACATTCCTGAATCTTGATACATTCTATTTTCCCCATCATGTTCCCCTTATCCTATTCAATTACACCCCCTTGATACATTCTACTCATCCCAAAGTTCTTGATACACTGTTGCACACTATGTTTCTCTAAGCAGTTGCAACGCAAAACACAGTACATGGTACATGATACAAATGCAAGCGCATGACCATGAGTACAGCACTGAAAGCAATCTCTTTCAAAAAGAAAAAAAAAGATTAAAGAGAAAAATGCATGGAAAAGGTCTTCATGACACCATTGACGTCATAGACCAAAAGACCATTGGCTCTTCTCATACAAGCCCCAGGCAGGAAGGTAATTTTTTTGAAAAAATAGTTACACTTGTGTCTGAAATGATCATGTNTTTTTGAAAAAATAGTTACACTTGTGTCTGAAATGATCATGTTGCACATCATTGCATGAATTTGGCTATTTACAACGGGCCCCCATAAAAACTCTAAATAGAGTCCTGTTTCTCCAAAGAACGCACCTCCTATGTCTTGGTTCTGAGTCTGCTAAACACTGGCTATTGACAAGGACTAAAAATAGGGCTTGTTCATGTGAGAGCATTCCTCTCCCACAATTACAAAAGCAATTATAACTAAACCCCTCACATCTTAACCTACATTGCCCCAATCTCATGTACTTTTGAACATAGTGCGATGACGTCCAGGCAAGGGCCAATGGATAATGCTTGGTACTTGGTTACTCGTGGTGTTTTGTACTTCTTTGTCAATGCCTCTCGGGTGGATTCCCCTAAACATCAACAAAGAGGGGCCAATAAAACACCACAAATTTTACCCTAACACTATGAAATGAGAACAACTTAGAGTCTTTTGAGCTCTTGAGAGGCAAAATTTTGGCTAATGCATGGAATTCACATTGGGCTTGTCAAGCTGAGCGTGCCCCCAGCGTGAGCAACTATAAAGACTTCAAGATCAAGTTAAAAATGGTCCAATCTGAGTGTGCAAGTCATCTTCATAGGGCCATTATTGTCCACTTCAAGTTTCAGCATTCAGGAGTTTAGATTTTGGGCCAGATTATACAAATTTTCTTGGTCACATTGAGGTCACGTTGAGGTCATGTTGGCAGCATGAGTCTAGCATGAGCAACTCCAAGGACCTTAAAATTGAGTCAAAATGATTTGACTTCAAAGGTGTAAGTCATCCTTAGGGTTCGTTGATGACTATTTCAAGTCCTAGCCTCCATAATTCCATACTTCAGGTCCAAAATTACTAAGTTTTTGTAGGACACGCTATGGTCACACTGAGCTCACAATGGTAACATGAGTCCAGCGTGAGCAATCAAAAGTAGTTCAAAACAAGGCACATCCAAGCTTAATTTTTGACTTGCAGATCACTCTCAGGGTCAGAAATAGTTATGCTGTACTCAAGAAACAGGCTTCAAAGATCAAAAATTGATGTGAAATGTATCATTTTTAGCTCACTCATGCCTAGGTCACGCTGAGGTCACACTGGTAGCGTGAGTATAGCGTGAGTACTGATCACACCCAATCAAAAGCACACCAAACACATGCTGACACACCAAGATAAAATAAAATCACACTAAAATCTTTGGTGAAATAAAGATTCCTCAAACAGCCACAAAACCACTCGCATCGACACCCTGCAGTAGTCAATTTAGGGATCGAGAAGTTCCAATTGAGTTGGAGTCAATTTCTCTTGTTGTACACTATCATTTCATTGTAAATTTTCATCATTTGTGAGCTTGTCAAGCTCTTATGCTTCAAATTGTATCTACTTCTATGGGTGTAAGCTAGCTTGCATAAGCCAATACACAATGTAAGATATAGTGCATTTGATCAAGAATGTAGCTTTCCTATGCACATCCAGTTCTCATGCAATTGCCCATCAAACACCCATCACATGATTCATCCTCTTCTCATCTCTCATCGATTGATCTCATCCATGAATTTCACATTTGAGTCTAGCCAAACCTTATAAATACCCCGTCCATTCACATAAATGGGGTTGGCAATTTTGAAGGTTGACGACTTTGGGAACATTGACTGGTAACTTTGGGCACTCGGGCACACATGACTCCTAGCATCCAAGCACCTGAAACACATCACTCCGAGGCTTAGCACTTGACTTGCCATCTACACCCGCAACTACACTTTGACTAGTGTAGATCCTTGGTAGGTAATATAATACAATTCATCATTACTTTCCATTACATTGTTTACTTTTTTCTAATTCATTTTACACTTTTGTATATGCTTCGTTTACATTTTGTATTTTACCAGTTACGATAACCCCAGTGCAAGCCATAGCTTACGCTTAGGGAAGTCCTTGGTTGATTTGTGTGTAGACCATCTAATGCACTCTACGTTCATTTCTTGCTTTTATAGCTTACTCTCACATGAAGGTAGGGTCAGCTATGTCTCTTTAGAAATCTTTTGACATTTGGTTTTTTCCTTTCCAGCCTTACGTCGATGATTTTGGTCAACACAACTACCACGTGTGATTCTTGGTGAGTTTGTTGTTGTGTATACTATGGCAGATGTGATAGCTGTACCATGGGTACAGAAGTCATGGCCCACCATGTGATTAAGGTTTGGGCCATTGTTGGTAGTGGGACTGAGATGACTAGGACAAAGGACATGTGACTCATCTGTGGCTGCAATATGGACATGGTATGCACATATGGTAGCATTGGCATCATGAATGCAAGCTAGAAAGGCTGAATAGACTGTGAAGAAATGACAAAGAGGAAAGAAGAAAAAGGTCCTACATTGTGTTACGTAGGCAAGAATTTGTGGCTAGCTACACTGGTAGGGACTTAAGCTATGGAAATGTCATAGCTACCTTAAAGAAGGTAGAGGTCTATGACTGATGTAGCATGAAAATGGAGGTAGGCTATTGGACCGAGATGTAGAATGAGATGCCACTGTTAAAATGGGATTCAAACTCCTCATACCCATCCTATAGGGGCTCATCATTGTTTGAGACTACATCTTGTTCTTTTGGCCCACTGACCCTAATGAGTTGATCTAAGATCCACTTGAAGTTGTCAGTGTGGTATGACCACATGAGTGGTGGGAAAGAAGTCCCTCCCATTTCAATGAATGATTTTTTTGAGAGAATGTTCGAGATTGTATTATTGAAAGTATGGTACACGAGTATACAAGTACAAGCGGGGGGGGGGGGGGGGTGGGGGGGCCTGTGGGTGGCCCACCCCGAAAAGAAGGGGGGATGGGCCCCGACCACCCACAAAAGATCAAACTCGGAGGACCGAGCGGCGCCATTGTGCCACCAAAATGTACAGACCTCAAAACCTCAAAACCCCCAACAAGAGAAAAAAGGGGGGGTGGCGCACCCCTGACAGGGGGGACGCTAACAAAAGAAAAAAAAAGGGGGGGGGGAGAAAAAAGGGGGGGGAGAAGGAGGGAGAAGGGGGAAGGGAGAAGGGAGAGGGGGGGGGACGCAACCCCAATAGACAGACAAGACAACATCGCCAGCCACCGGGGGGGGGGGGGGGGAGGGGGGGGGGGGGGGGGGGGTTAGCTAGGGGCGAGTCAGCAGCTGGCGACAGGGGCACCGAGGCCGCTCCAGCTCATGAAGCAGGTCCAGGGTGGCATGATGCTCCTTGGTGTCCACGAAGTTAGCGGCCTGATAGAAGCCCTGCATAAGAGCCTCACACCTGCTCCGGTCCATCGGGGAATCCCCCACATCAGGGTGGAATCTAGCGGACGTGCGCCTGATATGTCAGCTGAGCTCCCCCCAGGAGAGCATTCACAGCTAATGCCTAAAATACTGTACGGGCAGCGCCCCCCCTAAGCCACTAGCGGGTGCTGTGTTGATGTGCCCGGTCGAGTTGCCGTTGCTGTTGCTCTTCTTCCTCCTGTAGGCACTCCTATTCTTCCCAGGCCACCGCCTCCTAAGCCTGATGGACCACCTCCTCCTGATGCAACTCCTCCCTGATTCGGGCCCGGAGCTCATCCATGAGCTGGGCCCGCAGGGTCTCCATCGTGAGCGTATGCTGCTTGTTCAACTGTTGTGCTTGTTCCTGAAGCTGGGCTTCGTGGTCAGCACGGCACTGGGCCAGGGTCTCGGTCCACCGAAGCTCCGAAGTCTGTCGCTTGGCTTCCCGAGCCGCATCGACCGCCTATTGAAGCTGCTTGTTCAATGAATGATTTTAAAAATATGATTCACTTCTATTTCTTTGCAGTCTAATGATAGGCTCACCTAAGGCTTTGTATTGATAGTAAAGAAATGTAAGAGTTATGCTTAAAATTATAAACAAATGCTTAGAAAAGAAATGAAAAAAAAAATCTTTAGAGTAGAGAAATGCATTGCCCCAAAATTGGAAAGTGTAACTTTTTCTTGAATAGGAGGTGAGAGTAGTATGCAGTGTCAGGCAAGCACAGTGGCTATGTAGTAGTGTAGTCATAGTCTCTAGGACATCAAGGTCATAAAGCTAGTAGCTAGAAGGGAGGCTAAACCTACTGGGTCAACTGTCACCATGTTCTACTAGTGCAAAAGTGGACCACGTTGCGGTACTCACTAAGGGGTAAAGCTCGGATGCTTAAGTGCAGGACTGACAAGGATGCTCAGGAGGCTTGAATGCTTAATGCTCTTCTAATTTTCCAACCTCTAAAGTGCTGAAAATTGAGGTATTTATAGAGCTAGGTTTAGCATGAAATGCGGATTAGGCATCATGTGGCATGCATGCCATGTGGCATGAGGGTAGATAGGGTTACGCTAACATGTTATGCTCTCATGAGAGTTGCAAACTATTACACTTTGAAGGATAACAACGGGTATCTAGAGATTGCCAAACTATGACCACACTACCTGGACTACATGTGCTAGAGTCTGAGAGACTACAATGTACCTACAAATAGTGTCAAAACAATGCAACTTGGAGACTACGCTCCAAGACTATGTCTTCCCCCTCTTCCGAGTAGGGCCAAGCATAGGAACAATTTCAAGGATTAATGGGGGATGCAAAAGAAATGCAAACTATTGATCTTCAGTACCGAAGGAATGTTAGAGATAAGATGAAGGTCAATGTCAAGTTCTAGAGGCTTTTGGAGGCATTTTCCTAGTGTTAAGCTAGCTACGCTCTAGAGCGTAGCACAACACTTAGCAAAATATTGCAAAATTTTGGTTTGCCATATTGGTTATGCTGGCTATGCTACAAAGAATAGTAGAGTGTAGCAAGGATACTATGACAAATTTTGATGAAATTTGCAGTCTTCCTCCATGGCACACTATCTACACTTTGTGGCATAGCAGGGTAGGCAACTTTGGAAGCCAAGAAACATGCCAAATGCATCTTCCATGTCAAGCTAGCTTGAAAGATCCTTGTCTAACACTTAGGTAAATTAGGCATTGAAACTTGTGTCATGCTCACTACACTATGGAGCATAGCAGAGCATAGCAACCAAAAATATAGAAAAATTGCCAAACTATTTCGTCCATCTTGAGCACTTTTGACAAACTCTAGCCTAGTACTTGGGAAAACTAGCAATCGGGACATGTGTCAAGCTAGGTATGCTAGGGAGCATAGCAAGCTTGACAGCCTAGGAGATAGAAAAATTTCCAAACTATTTGGTCCATCCGAAGCAACCCTTGATCACTTTTGGCTTGAAACTTATGCAAACTAGCCATGGAAGTGTGTGCTATGCTGGGGAGTGTAGCAAGACACTTAGGAAAATTTTGCGAAAAATAGGACCCAATGTGTGTTACGTTGTCTACACTACAGAGCATAGCACCAGACTTAGAAAAACTTTGTCCAAATTTTAACACTTAGACAAATCTACCATTGAATCGCAGAAGCCTGAAATTGATGGTGTTTCACCTTAATCCTCCACATTGGCTCGACGCTAGGTAGCATGGAGGAGGGATTCACCAGTGTGAAAAAGGTTGTTTGTATGAAAACTACTTATTTTAATGTGAAATTGAGCTACTAGAGGTTTTCATTCTAGGTTAAGTGGGCCCACCCCAAGGATAAGACCTAGGCTTGATGAGAATTGGGGGGTAAGTATGGGTGTTAACCCCCTTACTCCATGCTGGGTAGGATTACCCTAGTATGGATGCCCAAAATGTCAAGTTTTAACAAGACCTAACACCCTTTCAGTGCCTAGGGTTGGACGAGGTAGGTCACAACTATTAAAAATAACAATGGAGTCAGTATGAGAGTGTTGTGAGATAAGAAAGGCTGGTATCCATGTTGGCTACATGCTAGGCTCCATGCAGGCCATGAGGTCATACCCATCTAGCAAGTATGGGTTAGTGTTGAAAGGATGTATAAGGATAACATAAACCATGAAACATGGTATAAGGTTGCAAAGGTAAATAAGCTTTTGTTAGCAAAAGAAGGGATAATATATTTACAGTGCATTTATTATTTTACCTTTGATAAGTCAAAGGGCTTACTCTACACTATTGCACTATCATCATACTACTTTTTTGACATGGAAATTAATAGGTGTTCTTGTTAATCACTTTTGGTGATTTTAGATTCATTGTTATTATCGTTGGTCTTGCTGGTTCTAGCCCAAGCTTGATTTTTGGGAGTCTCCTCTTGAAAATCCACCTCAAAACCTTGATAAATTTTGACATAGATAATTGAGGGTAGTGACACATTATCTCCATGGATCATAGTTTCTCCACCCTCATATTGCAAGTGAGTCTCCTAATGTATAGGAGATGAAACTACATGACGCTTAGCCAACCATGGCCTCCCTATGATTAAGTTGAACTCGATTCTCTCTTCAACTACTAGGAAGTTGGTGGATGTGGGAAACTATCCACTAAACACAAAATCCAAAGTGATGGAACCTTGCACTACTACTCGTGAGCCATTAAAGGAATTAAGTTCTAAGGTGGTGGTCTCTTGGATGTTCTTGGTTAGGCCTAGTTTTTCAACAATGGAATATGGTATCATGTTTTTGGCTACCCCTTCATCTACATGAATATGATCGACCTTGTATCTACCAACATGTATGGTGATAAGGAGAGGGGCATATAGAACTTCTCTATTTCAAGAGTCAATATTCATTTCACTGTCACAAAAGTCAAGCATGGGTTGATGCCTATTTTCCCTAACTGAAGTTTTCTCAATGATAGAGTGAATGGACTCTCTATTGGCGAGCATGTCTTTATTCATAGGGATAATAGGTGCATCCCTATGTGTAGGAGAGATCATGATCAAGTCTTACAATTTTGATGACATGTTCTTTTGGTTAAGGGATAATTTGTCTTATCTTATGGTTGCATGAAAATTCTTTCCCTTATCTTGTAATTTTTTTCCCTTAGTAGTTCTAACCTCCTCATTCTCCCTTAGGTTTGTAACTTAGGTTGTGATGTATGTGCCTTGTGCCCCTTGTCCATGGATGTAGTTGGTCTTGGTGTAGCCTATTTTAAAGTCTTTTTTTATTGGCCTCCTTCAATGGTCTTTGTTGTTAGTTTAGTGATAGGTTTTTTTCATCACCATTGTGAAGATGACTTCTTACTAACCTTTGAGTTATTGGCCATAATAGGTGGGTTGTGGTTATGGCTCATTGTGGTCTTACATTTTGAAGGTGTAGGGACTCGAATAAGAAATGGTTCCCTAGGCTTTGGAGGATTAGCAACTCATTGGTTATGTTGTGAGGTTGATACCAGTGAAGAGGGAGCACATATGATAAAAGGCTCCTTAGGGGTTGATGAAGATGGTTGTATGATGAAGGGCTCTCTAGGCTTTGTGTTTTAGGATTGTGATGATACTTTGATAACAAATGGTTCCCTAGGAGGATTAAACTATTTGGTTTCTCTAAATGAGGCTATGGTATAGGAGTTATTGTTGGCTCTTGGAGAGCTAGGCTCATTTAACACCAACTCTTCATGATTTATCATCTTCTAGAGGTCATCCTATAATGCTAGGCAAAAATCAATGTCATGACTAGCCATCTGATGATAATGACAATACCTATTCAACTTCAAGTATCTTGTGTTAGGATCATCTTTGGTAGCTATTGTTGGATCCCTAGCTATGTCACAAAGATGATCATACCTCTTAAGAGCCTCTTCAGACAATTGCTTATGATGTATATGGTTCTCTCTAAGTAACTATTCTAAGAGCTTAGAGGGTTTTAAAGGTAACTTTTCATACTTAGACCTATCCTTCTATCCAAAATTTGATCTTGGTTAATTTGGGGCATAGAAAGTGGATGATTGCAATGAGTTAAGGGATGCGTGGTATGGTGGTGATTTCCCCCTCTCTCCTTATTTTTTCTCTTTTGTTATTGCAACCAAAGTTGTATGTTCTTGCCTATTTTTACTACTATTTGTCCTCACATGTTGGTTTTTATAGGCCACGTAGGCTGGATGGTTACTTGCCTTAGCTACCTTGTCAATGTTTTTATTTGTGAGAACGCTTGGCTTAGTGACCAGGGCTCTAGGTGGTATAACTTTAACTTAATAAAGTTATTTACTACTCCCTTGTAAATGGCCAAGAGGTGGGTTTAAGCAATAGGCTTTGGGATCTCATTAAGTGTCAATTTTTATCTTTGAATGAATCTTTTGATTGGTTCAAGTGCTCCCTACCTCACCTTGATTAATTGATCCAATGTGACATCCAACTTCAAGTTGTATCTAAAGTGATTGACAAATTGGCTAATCAAGTTCTCAAGGGAAGAGATAGAACCTCTAGGTAAGGTTCAATACCAATCTAGAGTCTTAACTTTCAGGGACATGGGAAAAATCCTCAATATCGTATGAGGCCAAGCTTGCAAAAAGAGGCACTTATATTGGAAGGTTACTAGATGTGCATTGGGATACCCTTTACCATTGTATTTGGTGAAGTTTGGAATGGGAAAGCCTATGAGTAAAGTTATTTGAGGCACTGTAGAGCTTATAAGATCATCTTGGTAGAAATATAGAACCTTGATTATCTAAGTTGTATTGGCTTTAGGTATTCATAGCTCTTCATTAAGGTCTTAGATCATTTAGAAAGCTTGATCCAAGCCTCGGGGCATCCTTGTGGACTGCAGTGCTTGTATCGATGGTTGAGGAAAAAGTTGTATGGATTGGGATCTAGTAATAGGTAGTAGTATTGAAGGGAGAGGGTAGGTTATGATGGTCATAGGTTAGCTAAATAATGAGAAAGATGCTTATGTTGAAACTTAAGGCAAAAATGGGGAAAATGGGGTATGAGATGCTTGTGTAGCTTGGGGTCCTAATGAGGGCCCTGCTAGTATGTCAAACGGAGATGGTGAGGTAGATCTCACCATGGTTGGTGAACAAAGTTAGGTTGTATGGAAAAGGAAATTGATGAGAACAAGGAGGTGGATTGGGACATTGGTTGCATCTAATGTGTGGTGATGATGGGTGTGGACCCGAACATGGTAGAATGAATAGGAGGAGAGTTGGACCAAAAGATTTATTCCATTTATGAGGCAAGAAATGTGGAGTTGGATGTGGTTGTCTAGGGAGCTAAAGATTGGAAAAGACTTTCAATGAAGGTCTTTGGCTCTTGTTCAACCTCAAACTCATCTTCCTCTCCTTGACAATCCTTTCAACTAATTCCCTCACTAAAATCATCAACTTTTGTGAGTTGTATGAGCATTTGAAGTTGGTGAGGGGGATTTTGTCATTGGGGGATGGAATGTATTCTTTCCCATCCCAAAGTATATTTTTGAATTGATTCTTGGCATCATATTTGGGGCATGGTATCAATAGATTGGCTTGCATCTTAGCATAGAGGAAGTTGTAAAAATCCTCATTGATAACTATGAAATCTAGGTTCTTGTCCCTTTGCCTAAGCAATTTCCTTCATTCTATGATTGTAGGGTCTTTTGGGTCTTAGACATGAACTACATCTTGGTTAGATACCATGTTTGTTAAGTTCATGGGTAAAACAATTGATTGAATAAAAGACATTGTAAAAAAATTGCTAAAAATGGCTAAACAAAGTCGTAAAAGGTAGTAAAATTTTAAAATATATTAAAGAAGCAAAAAAAAAAAAACTAAAAATGGTTGCTTACTATAAGTAGTAAGTGGTTGCCAAAGGAGGTATACCTTTTTACTAAAAATGAAAAATAGGTGGTAACACACTCCACCCACTCTTAGCTTCCTAGTTATACCCATGCTAGGAGAAAAACAGGGGAAGAAAGGCGATAATACTTAAAATCCTAAATTTTTCTACTCAATGTTTAAGAAGGGGGATTTACTTTTGGTAAGTAAGCCAAAGTGGAAATCAAATTGGAAACTTTGATTTTCCAAAATTATGTTTTTTTGGTAGGCTACTAATGCTAATTTTGTTGAAAAAATTTTTATAGTAAGAGGGTAAGGTTTAAGGTGGAACACCCACACTCATTTTGAAGTTTCCAATAGCTACTATGAATTTTTTGTCAAAACCCAAACATTCATGTTGGGTTTTGAAGGTAGGGGGTGGGTGATAACATTGGATTTTGGTGCATATTCAAAAGTATCAACTAAAAATCAAAGATCTGAAACTTGTACATCAGTGTAGCAGATGTGCACATAGGATTGGATGTAGGAATTGGGTGGAGGCTCTCCTTCTAGTGCCAGAAAACTATTGTGACTAAAAAATTTGATTGCTAAAAAATCAAAAGTTTTGGCATAGAAAATTTAACCCCGAATCCCCAAGAACTCTAAAAAATGGAATCCAAGGTGCCTTGGATGGTCTAACAACTCATTCAAGGACTTAGAGAATGTAAAATGAATGATGCAACAAGAAGAATGCAAATCTAAAAACTAGAAAGAAAATACAAATTATACATGAAAATAAAACTTTAAAAATTTATTAAAAAAATAAAGAATAAGTTCAAGGGATGTGTACATAAAAATTGCCTATGAATTAGCAAAAGGGATTCACTTTGACAAGAGTTCAAGGTCCATTGAAGTTGATGTAGCCAACTCCAAGATTCGGATGTCCTGCCACTTCCAATGTTATCAAACCTCCTCTGTTGCTACTTTGAATCTAAAACATTGGCTATATTTGGCTATCAAAGTGATCTACATTGGGATTTGAAGATCTAAGGAGTGAAGCATGGAGACCAAAAACTCACAAATCTTAGGGGGAGTAATGGGTATTACAATGTCACAAGGGTTCCATGTTGAGGAGGGTATGAAGAGTTGCATTTCCACAAGTATGCAAGAGCTCTTAGATGCTACAAATGGCAAAGCGTATGAATCTCAAAGGTTGTGGAACCTAAAAATGGTGTTGGAGTTTAGATTTTATAGGTTTTGGGCCATCGAATGGGCTAAAAATGGCTATAATTTGGCTATAATCTAGTTGCAAATTGGCTATAATTTGGCTACAAATTGTTGCAAATTTCTACCACATATAGGTAAGATGGGTGTCCAAATTTTTGGGTTACCATATATAGTAAGTGTCATATCCCCATGGACATTTTATTTACTATAAATAGTAACAAGGGCATACCATCTATGCTAGCTTTGTTTTTCTATGCTAGGCCTTCAACTTTCCTTGCTAGAATGCATGGTCAATGTTGAAGTCAATGGAGTGTTAAAATCTAGTTCCTAGTACTTCAACACTAGGGGGGAAGTTGTGTCAACACTAAGAGGAATGAAGGAATCAACATTGTGGGGGATGAAGGAATCAACACTAGGGGGGAAGGTTAGACCCCTCCATGTTGGGCATTGTGAGTCCCTCACCCTTCCATGTTAAGATCTACCCCTCCATATTTGGAATTATGACCCACATCCCTCCATGCTAGGGGTTGGTTAGATCTACCCTCTTGTAGGTGTTTCCAACATAGAAAAGTGTATACCCCCATAAATCCCATCAAAAAGAAATTTTTTTATCCTCCACCCCTACCCATAGCTCTCTCTCTCTCTCTCTCTCTCTCTCTCTCTATCCCCCCCCCTTCAAAGCCCAAATATAGATAGTACATGACCTTTTCCTCTTAGTGGATGAGGCTTTGACCAATTTTGAGGCATTTTGTAGCTTCAAAAGTATGAAATATGTGATATTTCCCCTTATGGATTACAACCTTCACATTTACAATGAAATTTTTCCTTGGGTTTCATGGGGCAAAGGCTACATAATGAAAAATGATTACAACATGAAATTTTTGGTGATGTTTCAATATGGGAAACTCTACATAGTATGCATAAGGATTTGGTTGTTGGTATGGATACTATTGCCTTGGCAGTGACATTCATCATGATTGTGGTTGTTGCCATTGTTGCTAGTATTTCTCTTATAGTTGAGGATGAGCCCCTCTTGGATAATAGGGTTATTAATAGGGCTTTTTGTAATTACCTTGTGATTAAGATAATTGTCTAAGCATCTATTTTTTGATAAACTTCAAGTTCAATACATGTTCCATGGACTCTTGTAAGTGATCCATGACATGATTGTACTGTCTAAAATCATCAACGTGAAGCTGGAATGAAACGGACACCGAGAGATCTACAGAAGACACAATAAGATCCCACCTTTCCATGAGGGTAAGCTGGAAATAAATGAAGGCAGAGTGCCTTGAATGGTCTACGGGCAGATCAAACAAGGACTTCCCCTAGCGTATGCTGCTGCGATGTGCTGGCTTATACATAAACAAATACAAATGAAAACATAAATGAATGTACGAAATGTAAGATGAAAACAAAATGTAAACAAAGATAATGGAAATTGTAACAAATGTAAATGGCATAAACCGAGAACAATGGATGGAAAAATTGTAACTATATGTATTGATTGACGATTACAAAAAAAGGGTGCACCAGTTAGAATGCAGTTGCGGATTGATTGCAAGACGAACGTTTAGCCCAGATGTGAAGGGTGTACAAATGCTGGGAGATTGTAGGTTTCTGGTTGCAGGCATGTAGCATGACCAAAATTGCCCTGAGTGCTCAGCGTGACCAAGTTTGGATAATGCGTAATCATACGAGATAATGATGATCAGATTCACCAACTCTCTAGATCTTGATGCCTCAAAATTGCCAACCTTGGTTTAGTGTGAGATTAGGGTATTTATGTAGGTTTGAGCATGGGACTCAGATCTGTGTGGAAGATCCATGGTTACCGGATGTGGGAAATGCTAATCGGGTGACAGGTTTGAACATTTTGACCAGATGCACATAATTTTACAATGTACAGGGTGCAGCATGACCAAGATCTCTTATGGTGGCATGTGTGATCCACAGCGTAAGAGCTTGATACACTAAAAAATGCAAGATGTACAAATAGTGTTAAAGTACAAGAGTGGATCTGGATGTTTGGCCTCTGGATCTACAGATCTTTGTTTTTTTTCTCTACCAAGGCCTCTAGCATGCATGGATCTAGTTCTAGCATGTTTGTAGCATGTCCTGGTGTTAGCGTCTAGGGTCCAGCGTTTATGCTGTGCATATGCTAGTGTTAGCATGCCCGCATGACCAATGTTTACACTAGGGATACGCTGGTCAACATGACCTCTAGTGTGTCCATAAAAAATGATGTATTTTGAGCCCAAAATTAACTTTTGAGACCTATTTTTGGAGTGGGTCTGCATGCCTGATGTTGAGAGGATTCTGCACATCAAATTTGAGCTGATCTGGCCTTGGATTTGTGTCTCTTTTGGTTGGTCATGCTGTGGTCACACTGTGCAGCGTGACCTCAGCATGACATCAACGTGACTAAGTGGAAATGACACATTTTGAACCAAATTTTGATGTCTGATGCCTGTTTCTTGATGTCCAACTGCTGCTTTCTCTCCAGGGTGGTCTGGAGGCTGAATCTAAGCCCAATTTGATGTTGTTTTGGTCGTCTTTTATTTGGTCATGCTGTGGTCATGCTATGTAGCGTGAAGTTAGTGTGACCAAGTTAAAATGACACATTTGAAGCTTGAGAGTTAGTACAGTTGTTGCCTGTCCCTTGAGGATTGAGTTCATGTCGAAATTGGACCTAAAACTGCTTGATGTGCCCTTTTTTTTCTTGGTCACACTGTGGTCACATTGTGCAGTGTGACCTCAGCATGACCAATTGAAAGTGGCTCAAAACATGTGATTATGAACTTAAATTTCGAGGTTATGAAGGCTGGAAGTTGTAGGGGCCATTGACGAAGCTCATGAAGGGTCTGTGTGCTTGAATCTAGACTATTTGGACTTGATTTTGGGGCTCCAAAAGTTGGTCACGCTGTACACATGCTGGTCTTACGTTGGGCAGTGTGACCATAGCGTGACCAAAGTGTATATAGTGAAAATGATGCATTTTGTGATTGAAACCCTAGATTCCAGATGCTGGGAGTTGGTGTAATTGCCTATGGACCCCAGGGGAACTTTGCTTGTTTAATTGTGTCTCATTTTAAACTGTTTTGGAGGCTCTCAAGTTTGGTCATGTTTTACTCATGTTGGGGTAGTGGCATGACTTATCTTGAGTCCTATCTAAAAGTGCTAGGCCAAAATTTTATGGTGTTTTTCTTGGCCCCTCTTTGTTGACGCCTGAAGGAATCCACCCAAGAGGCATTGACAAAGAAGTATAAAACACCACGAGCAACTTGGCATCAAGCACTGTCTGTCGGGCACCTAGTTAGATGTCATCGCACCGTGTTCAGAAGTACATTGGATCAGGAAATGAAGTTCTGAGATGCATGGGAAGTAGGTTGTAACTATGGGATTAGGGATTAATCAAGGGATTATTTTGTTTAACTGTGGGATAGGAATGCTCTTGTGAATAAGTCATGTTTGTCCTTGTCGATGGCTAGTATCTAGCAAACCTGGAACCAAGGCATGGGAGGTGTGTCCTTAGAAGGAATGAAACTCTTGTATCATGTTTAAGGGAACCCGTTGTCAATAGCCAAAGCCTCGCGATGAGGTGATGCATTCTTTGGAGAAATAGAATCCTTGGGAGTGTTAGAGGGAAGCCATTGTTAACAGCCAAAGCCACACGATGATGTGGTGCGATATGATTGCTTGAGACACAAGTGTTTTCTTTCAAGACAACTACCTTCCTGCCTGGGGATTGTATGGGAAAGAGCCAATGGCCTTATGATGTATTTTGCTCTTTGATATTTTTTTATTTCTTTTTTTTTAATGTTGTACTCATGCTCGTGTGCTTGTAGTTGTATCATGTGCTATGTTGTGTTGTGGGTTGCAACTTCTTGGAGAGTCACAGTATGCAACAGTGTGATTCCAATGTTTGGGGTGAATGGGATGTATCTAGGAGGTGTAACTGAGTAGGATAGGGAGAACATGTTGGGGAATAAGGTATGCATCGGGAACTAGGAATGTACTCATGAGTGGATTGATTAACCTGGTTGCATGCATCGGAAACAATGTGGTACCTTGTCACTTTGATGAAGTGCATCCATGCGTGAACACCTCAGAGCATCATCCTACAAACACAACTCTAAGAGGACAAGAAAACCACAAGTGAGTTAGTCCAAAACACTATAAACATGAATATAGCTAATGGGATGGAGGCACCATGTTAAACTTTAGGCAAGCAAAATGAGCAGGATTAGTGTCATCAAAGTTCATGTGGTGAATTATGCAGTAGGTTTTATATGAAGATAATTCATTGATTGCAGTAATAGATCAATGGGCCAGTGATGATGTTGCTATTTTATAGTCTTAGCGGACTGTCATGGATTAGTTTTACGTCATAACCCTTTGGATATTACCAGTTTAGTGTCGTAGCGGATGGTGCAGTGCTAGTTTATAGTCATGGCAGACTGTGAAGAGGCAAGCTAGTTTATAGTCTTAGTGGACCCTAGAAGACAATAATGTGGTAATTTAACGTCATACTGGATGGAGCTCTATGGTGTTAGTTTATCATCATAATGCCAGGACGAATCTGTGGTATCAGTTTACCATCCTGATGCTAGGACGAGTCTATGGTATTAGTTTACCGTCATGATGCTAGGATGAATCTATGGTATCAATTTACCATCATGATGCGAGGATGAATTTGTGATATCAGTTTACCATCATGATGCCAGGATGAATCTGTGGTATTAGTTTATTGTCATGATGCCAGGATGAATCTGTGGTATTAGTTTACTGTCATGATGCCAGGACAAATTTGTGGTATCAGTTTATCATCATGATGCCAGGATGATTCTATGGTATCATTTTACCATCATCATTCCAGGACGAGTGCATACCTTAACTTTTTTCAGACATAATATAGTTTGAGGTACATGTGGTTTGTTGGATTAGCAAACTCATTGCCATTCATATCAGCCAAGTTGAACGTCCCATTTTTTTATGCCTTAGTGACTAAGTAAGGCCCTTCCCAGTTGGCTGTGAATTTGTTTGAGTGGTCACAAACTACCTTGAGGACTAGGTCACCTTCCTTGATCTGCCACTTATGTGGATTGTGCTGATGACATCGCCGTTGTTGTCTCTGGTACTATTTGATTTGATTGAGCGCTTGTATCCTTTCTTCTTCCACCAAGTCAAGGTCAAAAATGCATAGCTCATTGTTCTTACCTTCATCGAGGAGGCTAGAGAGTGTTATCCACAATGAGGAAACCTATAACTCCAAAGGTAAGACAGCTTCAAATCCGTATACAAGGCTATATCGTGTCTTACCTATGGATGTACAATGCATCGCTCGATATGCCCATAGCACGTAAACTAGCTATTCATGCCATCTTCTTTTGCTCTGATGAAGTATTTTCTTGAGCACCATGATGATATTTTTATTCATGGAATCTTCTTGACCATTGCTTTGTGGGTAGTATGGTGATGAGAACGAGTGTTTGATGCCTACGCTCTCATAGAAGTTTTTGGTTTCGGCATTGCTGAAATGTGGTTCATTATTGGTGATTATGGTCATTGGGATGCCAAAATGGGTTACAATGTTCTCAAGTATGAAATTTCACACTTGCTTGGATGTGGTCTTCCTAAGGGGAATAGCTTCTACCCATTCTGTGAAGTATTCAATCGTGGTGATGATAAAGCTATGTCCTGCTAAAGATGGGGGAGTTATCGGTCCAATGATGTCTAACCCCCATTTCTGGAAAGACCATGTGATTTGTGTTGTATGTAACTCATTATGTGGCACATGTATTAAATTACCATGCTTCTGACAAACGTTGCACATTTTGACCTTGAAGAAATAATCGTATTCCATGTGTGGCCAATAATAGCCTAAATGTCTGATTTTCATTGCCATTGCCTTAGGCGCTATGTGCCCTCCGCAAAGTCCTTCATGAACTTGCTCCAGGATCGTGTGACCATCAATGCTACTAACGCACACTAACAAAATTCCTTCATAGGATCTATGACATAACATTTCTCCTATTAGCGCATATTGTCAAGAATGGTTTTGCACTGCGTCTCTTTGAGCATTTGTTAGATGTAGTGGCGGTTCACCATGTAGAAGGTACTCTTTTATGTCATCATAACATTCCACTACATGTGTGGTACTAACGGATGCTATAAGTATGTCATCAGGAGTGTCGGTTGCGGGTTTGGCATAGTTCGTTATGGAACTAGGCAACACATAAAACATGTCAGGTGTCACGTTTAAGGCTAGTGTTGTGAGTGCATCTACGATGGTATTTTTGTTTCTGGAAACATGTTGCACGTCTATTTTTGTTAACTATTTCATCAAGTGCTTATTTAAGTCACAGTACAGTTGTAAATGTGAAGCTTTGCATGCAAAAACATCCGTGACCTGATTGATTATCAGCTGTGAGTCACCTTGAACTACGAGCCATGTGATTCCTAAAGCTAGTCCTACCATAAGACCTCTAAGAATACCTTCATACTCTACCATATTTTTGATACAAGGGAAGTTTAATTGATAGGTAGAGGATCAAATTTCTTTAGAGGGATATGTTATGATGGTTGTAGCACTTCCTCCTCGGAAGGTTGATGGTCCATCAAAGTATAAGATTGCATCATAGTTGTCAGGTACGGTGTCTATGGCATTCACGTTCTCATCAGGGAACTCAGGGTTGATTGTTGCATGGTCTTGCATCTGTGAGGCAGTCATTTGATTGACTATTGCTTGACCCTTTGTGGAAGATTGACCTATGTAGCGCAGGTCAAACTCAACAATCATCACCTTCCATCTAGCTATCTTGCTTGATTCGTAAATGTTATTGGTGATAGCTCTAAGCACATTATCTTTGCAAATAATGTTGACTTGGTTATGGAAGAGATAATGTCACCACTTCTTCAAGGAAAAGATATGGGCTAGACATGACCTCTCCATGTTGTTGTATCTCCATTTGTGGGCCACTAAGGCATGGCTTAGGTAGTAGACAGGGATTTCGGTTCCATCTTCTCGTTTCTGACAAAGCATAGACGCGATAGATGAATCCGATGTTGCAAGGTAGATGTAGAAGGGTTTGTTATTCTGTGGGGGATAAACTGTTGGTAGTTGAGCTAGTGTCGTTTTGATGTTCTCAAAGGCTTCCTGGCACTGTTGAGTCCATTGAAAATGGGCATTTTTGTGCCATAAATGCTGCATGGGTTTCAACTTGTCCATCAGTTTTTTGATGAAGCACCTAATAAACTGTAATCTACCTTGTAGACTGTGTATTTTAGTAAGGTTGCTAGGTGGCTTCAAATTTTTTATTACCTTAACTTTATTGGGATCTACTCTTATCCTTGTTTTAGATACTATGAGTCCAAGCATTTTTCCTATTTTGACCCCAAAGACACATGTCTTTGGGTTAAGTCTAAGCTCATACTTGAGACAATGTTTAAGCACCACGATGTCATCTATGTAATCATGGAGCAAATCAAGCATATAATCACTAAAGATGTAATTCATCGCTCGCTGATATGTAGCACCGACATTTTTTAGACCAAATGGCATCATTGTATAACAAAATGTGCCCCATGGTGTCATGAAGGTTGTCCTGAGTTGATGTTCTGGGTTGATCCTAATCTAGTTGTATCCTGAGAATCCATCCATATAAAGGACAACAATGCATGCCTGGCAGTTGAATCAACAAGTTGATCAATACCAGGTAGGGGGAAGTCATCTTTTATGGTTGCTATGTTGAGGTCATGGAAGTCAATGCATAGGCGAATGCTCCCGTTCTTCTTTGGGACTACATCCATGTTGGATACCCAATCCGTGTAGTCAATAGATCGGATGAAACCAGCTTGGTAAAGTTTCATGATTTCATTACGAACTGCTAATGCTACCTCAGGTTTAACCTTTCATGGTTTTTGTTTCATCGGTCTAAGTTTTGGATCAAGGATGATGTTATGCTAGACTATTTGAGGGTCTAGTCCTGGCATATTAGTATAGGACCAAGCGAATGCGTTCATGTTGTCTTTCAGCACTTGAGCTATGTCACTGGCTAGTTGTGGATTTAATAGAGTACTCATTTTTAGTATTTTAACTTTTCCATCGGACATAGTAATGGGGACTTCAGTGAGGGGATCTTCAGTGATTTTGTCAGCTTCTAAGTCTAGAGTTTTCATCATTCCCCTAAAGTAATCAAGTATCTCTTGTGTTGATACCACGAAATTGTTATAAGTTGATGATGAGTCTAAATCAATGGATTCTAGATTGACTTCTTGTTGAATGGCCCTGTGTGGTTCATTGATAGACAACGGTGAGAAAAGGTGCTTGCTATCCATGTGTTTTCCCCTACTAATTAAATAGGGAGCCATGTGAGCAAGGGTGAGTTGCTATTTTCTTGTAAAGTTAATTTTTATGTCTTAATGTAACTAAGGCATGTGATGAATAGTTTATCATCATACATGGACGCTTGGCAATTTTAGGCCTTACTAGGGCCAGGTGTGGTAGTTTAAGGCCATATCGGGCTAGCTACCAGTCATGTTTGAAGTATATACAAGTATTATGATTTTTGTGATTGTTGGATTTTTTTTGTCCAAATGCATGGGTTACTTTGCAAAACTTAATAAATATGCACGAGAGAAATGAAAAGAAGTAGCTACTTTGGGAGCACAAGTATAAAGTAAAAATAAATAAGAGGAGAGAGGACATGGCACCACGTAATTACAAAATGGGATAAAATGGCCCCAAATGTAGCGTAAGCGTGAGTAAATGGACATAGTGTAAGTTTAGAGGACCAGTGCATATCATGAGCTATTGGATAGCAATGCAACATGAGCGACTAGGAGTGTGCAGCGTGAGTAAGATGAAGGGTAAGGGGAACTAGGAATGGGGAAAGGGAAGCAGGAATGGGGAAAGGGGAAGAAGCAGAAAATCTTGGGGTTTGTGAAGGAGAGCAAGGAATTACTCCAACAACTTCCACAACCTAGGGTTACTTTGTGGGTTGGAACCCTGCGCAGGTTTATTCCTTCCCTCCTTTCCTATTATTTTTCTTGCAGCGTAACATCAATGAGTGGCAGCATGAGTTATGAGAGCCACAGATTTTTGGTGTTTGTGGGCGATTTCTGGTTGTGTTGAGAGTGACTTCATTTCCTCCCTACATTTCAGGGTTTTTGTGTTCCATTTTAATTCATAATTGCAGTGTGATTTCCCCTAAGATTGCAACGTGAGTGGCCCTAAAACAATCACGTATTAGTGCATTTTTGTTGCATTTTTATGCATTTTTTGTGCATTTTTTGTTATGTTTTGAGCATCTATTATTTTGATTTGGACTTGGGGCTACTATTTTTATTCCTGTTGCTGGTTTTGAGCTATCATGAGCAACATAGGGCATGCCCACAAGGAGCATGAGTCGTAAGGATTGCCACCCTTTGGGTATTTTTGGTTGCATTTTGGCTGGGAGAACCAGTGTTTTGAATTGCTATTTATTATGGCATAAATTGCAGGGCTACATCTCTAGCATTAGTTGCAAGGATGTTTGAAATATAGCATGTTTTAGGGCCTTTTAGAACATGGTGTGATTTACTAGCCTCCAAACCAGGACGTGAGTGATTGGTTCCTACTACAACATGAGCTCATGCATTACTAATTTGCAGTGTGATTGCTCCTTAATGTTTCCCCTCTTTTTCATCGTGAGTTATCGTATTTAATTATTAGTGTAAGTGAATTGATTGTGGTGTGGGGAATTGGACAAGGGCAACGTGAGTAACTGTCCTTGTTACAACGTGAATACCCGTCAGGCTTGCTCAGCGTGAGTAATGACTTTTGCTTGGTAGCATGAGGGGTTTGCTTCGGCATGGTGAACTACTATTGGCAGTGTTAGTGACTACCTTGTAGCATGAGTCAATGTTGGTAGGGTGATCAACTACCTTGGTATTGCATCGTGAGCCAACCTTGAAGTTTGTGCTACAAGAAAATTACAGTGTGAGGTAACCACCTTATAGTGTTAGCTACTTCCTTGGCAACATAAGGCATTCTGTTGGCTATGTGAGATAATGTTTTCACCTAGCAGTTGCTTTGGTAGCGTGAGTTTACTATTCACCATGGTGTGAGCAACCTTACACACAACGTGAGCAACCTCATGTGCAGCGTGAGTTTCTTCCCACATACAGCGTGAGTGACTGCCAAGTATAGTGTAAATTGTTGTCTTTAGTTGCAGTTGTAGCATTACCAGTTCCTACTACACCATGGGTAACCCTCATTGTCACATGAGTTGGCTATCCTGGCAATGTGAGTTAAATTTATCATGAGCTACTGCCATCTCCAGTTGTAACACAATTGATTTACCATGTGTAGCATGAGTTTCTCCTATGTGTGGTGTGAGTTGTAGTATTTAAAATAGCGTGAACTATGTGATACTTTTCACTTATGAGTGTGATGATTTTTGGTAACTTAAACCATTAATGTGATTTTTGCAAACGTTATCCTTTTAATGTTGGTGTTACCTAGTGGATTCTAATGTTCCCCATTGAGTGTTAGATACACCAAACAAATATCGGAGTTCTTGTCCCAAGGGGTAATCTTGCATGTGCGTTGAATGTTATTTACTCGTTAGGTTTATTTACTTATTTTTTTATTTTTTTTGTTTAGTTTATATGTTTTATATGTTTTAAGTTACTTACTTAAGGTTCTGCTCTATGCAGGGGACTTAAGCCTTTTCTTTTGGTGGTGGAACTCATGGGTGTGTTTTCATGATTTGGTCCCTTGGAGCCTAATGCACCTTGTCATGACATGGAGATAAGATCACAAGGGTTATGGTTTCATTTGGGCTCTAGTGAATTTTTATCATTTATCCTGTAGGGTTTTAGCATGGTCATCTGGTCTCATTTAAGTGAATAATTGGCTCGTAGTATTTTTGAGACCATACTACTTGGCTCATCTCATGACATATTGGCCTTCATCGTTGATGTGGATGAGGGATTATTAAAAGTTAACGGAGGTCCTACCAAAGGTCCTCGATCTACCTGTCCTCTAACTTGTGTTTGGGAGTTACCATCTTGTAGCCACTACAATAGTAGTAACACCTTTTTCCTAGCTTTCCATGTACATACATTATTCCAAAAGCCGCCTGGAACAGTGTACAGGGTGGAGAGGTAAGCTTTCTTTTTTTTATCTTTATTTTGTTTGCTTTGGTGTTATACTGTTGTTTATGTTTGACTATCTTTTCCTTGGTAGGCCCCATTTTGATGAGCGTGGGATGCGCAGGAATGATGATGGACTCGACTTAACGTGTACAGCCTTGGAGACTTTCATGGTGGGCCCCACTCTTCATGGTACTATGTTGGCTCAAACGAAGGGTGCTATTATCCATTATCATAAGTAGTTTTCTAGGGTTTTTGAACATTGTGAAGCTCATTGGTGGCTACATGAAGATTGGTCTCGCAATGGACTCACTTTCCCTCAAGCATTTGATCTAATGCCAAGTGTGCCTGATCCATTTGCTAATGGTAAGTGATTGTGGTCTAAGCTTCGTTTTTATCTTTGCTACCCCATTGTTTATCATGATGTTGATTTTTTTTTGTTTAACATGTTTTTACAATGGATATTACCCCTGGTGGGGTTACCATCGTGTCTGGGAGTACTGAGGGTATCTTGTTCATGAATTACAGGGAGACGAAAGATTCGCAATGGTGGTTGCATACAAAGGCACCTCAACATGTCATCACTTGCCTTACCGATGCTGGTCTGATGGATCTATTCAGTGCCTTGACTCCTAACGTTCCCGTGACTGAAATGGTTTCCATCATTGATTCTTTCAATGATGATATTACTTATTTTAGCACGCGATTTTGGGGGGTTAAGGTGGTATTTCATCGTACTACCAAATTCTTTTCAGATCTCTTTGGTGTACCAGCATATGGTGTCAAAGTAGCAGTGGACAAGGCCAACAGAGAAGGTCATGTGATTAAGGACCTTGAGGAATGGTTGGGTCTGTCACGGGGTTCCAAGGGCTTCCCTATGCAAGTGGACTCTAAAGTGATGGAAGTGAATTTGTTGTACCCATTGTTTAGAGCATGCACATTTTCAAAGTCTCTATCTCAAGTGAGAACTCTTGGGGTAGAGCCCGCATGTATCATGCGCTCGATCCTAGAGACTAGTATGCATTATAATTGGGCATAGTTCTTGGTTTTAGGCTTCCATGGGGAGATTATCAGATTACATTCTAACGTGAATGTGCAGTCCCACTTCACTTTTGCGTTGAGTTCCTAGTGGTCCATGGAGGTAGTCAGTATGTGTTGAGGGACCATGCCCAAATATCTTGCCCTTGGATTCATCACCTGTTCATCCTTACCAGATCACAAGATGCCCCTGAAGGTATTGAGGAATTAGTCTCCGTTACAATAGGGGGTGTTGCTAGTCATTCCCACCATACACAGGATAGCATAGGGTTGGAACCACCAAGGTTGCATAGCACTGCCAGGAGAGCTGATCGTGTGATCAAGGAGACAATCGAGAAGGCTAAGTCTAAGGTGCAGAGACCTAAGCATCTTAGGGAATCTAGTCCGAAGACTAGATCACAAAGAGAAAAACACATTAGATTCATATTTCCAAAAAAAGGTAAGTATATTTTTATTTATTGTTAGTGTTTTTATCTTGCTTTTTTGATTTTATTCATTCATTTAAATTGGTATGGTTACTATGTCATGTTAACTTTGAATTTATGAATGTCATTAGAGGAAACCCCTGGAAGAGAAAGGGAGGAATCAGCTCTAGTGGTTAAACTAGAAGTGATTCCCACTAAGATGGATGGGAAAGAAGAAGAAGAAGCTCATGAATAAGTGATCAGGGAGATTCTCATTTCCCTAGAAAGAGGTGAGGAAGAAGCCATGGAAACGAATCTTGCAGATGGTTCAAATGTCTCCAGACATTCAAGTGAAGAGAGAGAGATATTTGATGGCTACTTTGAGGGGTCATTACATCTTGATGACCCACCTGAGTTGACCGACCAAGGAATTTTCGATATGTTTTAATTCTTGCTCTATGTTTTCCTCTATATTTTTTTTGGTTTTGACTGGTTACGAAAATTTTTGTTGATACAAGACTTAAGTGCTGAGACATCGGAGGCTCATAATCATCGAATAGAAGTACTGAGATTATGGACAATAGTTGAAACGAAAACTCAAGTTCGTCCAAAATCCACAAATGAATCTAAACTATGGCTTAAAATGCCAAACAAAGTGGACTTTGTTACAGGCATTATCAATGATGTGGTAGCTTGTTTACAAGAAGCTAACCTTGAATTAGGTATGCACATGTGATGTGTAACATCAAATGACCTGAGTTAATTCGTTGTGTTTATTTGATTTTTCATTGGCTAAGTTGTGTGGTTCTTGTATTGGTAGGTGCCAAGCTTTAATGGGACCCTTGTAAGGCAACCCATATCAATGCTCTACCTGAACTTCTTGAAGACATTGGACAAGTTTCTAGAAAGATTTATGATGCAGTTGTAGGTTGTGTGGTTCAAAATGCTAAATCTCTCTGGACTTGCAGGCGTTCCATTGAACATTTTTGGCAAAAAGTTCAATCGGCAGAAAAGAATGTTGCCAAGCAAGCAAAAGAGAGAAATGACTACAAAGCCCATTATGATTTCACATTTTCTAGGTTGGTGGGTGATAGTACTTGGCATACTTCCAAGATCACCTATGCTCATTATTGGAATATCCTAAACAGTAAGGTACATGTGACTTGGGAGCTAGCTAAACAAAGGGTCCAAATTGATTTGTTGAATCGAAAATGTCAAGAGTGGAAATCCTTTGTCACCAAAGTATGTAAATGGGTCCAAGACCAAAAAGATCACAAGTACCAGTACAAGAAGTCGCTAAAAGAAGAGTCCATTGAATGCCATCAGTTGGATATTTTTGTTGAGGTATTGGGCTTACGCACTTCCTATGATAGGTTTGTTGAATGTACGGTAGTGGAGGGGTCTCCTAAGCGATCCATCACTACTACCTCTGGGGAAGTTTTGGTAGGCCAATTTCCTCTTGAACATCCTTCCTAGACATCGGTGGACAAGGGTAAAGCTGTAGTCGATGATGATTTAGGTCTTGAAGAAGATTGGTCATGCATGCCAGAAGAAGAGATTCTTCATCGTATAGAATTTGGTGTTAGACCTTCTTCTCTTGTAAGCATTTCAGTCTTGTAACCTTTCATTATTTTTGGTTAGTTTTTTAATTCATTTTTTGTTTACTAATTAGTTGTTTTTGTACTTTTGTTGTTGTAGGGTCAAAATGGTGATGAGGGCGGCCCTAGTGGAGTCGGACCTAATGATGTAGAGGAGTTTGGGGATCAGCCCCTTCCTAGCACCGATGCCTAGTTTAGCTTGTTATTCTTGTTAATCTTGTCATTTTTTTGTTGTAATTTGTTATTTTTGATAATCAATGGGGACATGTAACCTGATCATGATATAATACAATACATTCACACATTTTTTTAGCTCTTTTCTTTTAAAAGATGTAAGAGGAATGATAGTGATGTAGATAACATGTAAAGGGAAATTGTAATGTGTAAAACATAAAATATGGCTAAGAATGTAAATAAGGAATCTGATTTTGATGAAACTTAAATGCACTGTGTTCTAGTTTAAGGCCATCTTGGGCCACATGTGTCAGTTTAAAGTCATGACGGACTGTTTTACTTATGTTACGAAAGAGGGGGAAATTTTAACTATTTTTGGGTAGTTTAACATCATTTCGGATGTGTTGGCGACCGTTTGGGACGCGATCGCCAACGAGTGTCCTCGAACAGGATTTAGGTGCCTGCTGGTCTCTGGCTACACCAAGGCCCAGATACCTCCAAATAACTCAGTAGTTAATGTGAGTATGTGTGTGTGCTGTTGCGGCGTGCGGTTGTGTGCAATGTAACGATTGCGTGTGTGTGAAATACAAATGACTTACTTTATGAGATTCAGCCAACTTTGCCAAGTACTGTGAGTTGTTGAAAGTTTCCTATTTTGTTCAAACTACCTAGTCTAC
>MNCI01001119.1:61219-78435 GCA_015680685.1 Gnetum montanum
GCTACCACACCTAAAAACTTAAGTGAAGGTGGTAACACAACACAATTTCTTTACCAGGAACTTCTTGTATTGTTATACTCATGTCAAGAATTGGAATGATTCCTTCTTTCTTGAATATTTTATTCTTCTACTTGGCAATATGGCATGGTGTGATTTTTGCATATGGGAAACATGGTCCCTGGAATTTGGTTCTGCAACTTTTGTGGATTGGTTGGTTCAAGGATGCAAGTTGGACAAGGCCTCTAACATTTTTGGGACATTCAACCATGCCTTTGTGGATGCGAACCAATTAGCCAAAAGCTTGTCTTAATCAACATGGTAGACTTCAAGGTGAAGAAACAGAATCTCAAAAATCTCTTTTAAATTTTTCAAAAATCACCATAACCTTATAAAGCCTGTTCCATGAAATGGCCAAAATGTGCCAACAGGATGTGTGGTAGTTTAACGTCATTTCGGACATGTGGTAGTTTAACATCATTTCGGACATGTGGTAGTTTAACATCATTTTGGACGTGTGGTAGTTTAACATCATTTCGGATGTGTGGTAGTTTAACATCATTTCAGACATGTGGTAGTTTAGCATCATTTTGGACATGTGGTAATTTAACATCATTTCAAACATGTGGTAGTTTAACATCATTTCAGACATGTGGTAGTTTAATGTCATTTTGGATGTATGGTAGTTTTACATCATTTCGGACATGTGGTAGTTTTACGTCATTTCAGACATGTGGTAGTTTAACATCATTTCGAACATGTGGTAGATTTTAACAACTATTGAGTAGCTTCTTTATTTTTTGAAGTTTGACATTAGGAGTAGGGCATGCGATGTGATCCTATATTTAGCATCTCCTTTGTTAGTTATGTCAAATGGTAATTCTGACCATGAGACATTTGAGGGAATGACCCCTATGTTAGCATGTTCTGATGTTTCCAAGTTTTGTAATGTTTCCATGTCTTCTGGGGGATCATGGTTTGGAGGTTAATTATCACTTAGGGTATTATCTAGTGTATCGTCTTGTTTAGGCTCATCGATGGTGTCATCTTGTTTAAGCTTAAGGGTAATGTCGTCTTGTTTAGATTCATCGAGTTTAACCTTTGAGCCTTGGTTTGTGCCTACATGTGAAGAGATGTTGGATGTAGTCATGTCACCATGTATAATGATTTCACCACCTTCGTAGGGTAACTGAATCTCTTGATGGATGGGTGAGGATACCACTTTTAGTTGTGCTAACCAAGGTCATCCCAAAATCAAGTTAAATCCTAGCATCTCATCTATGACCACAAACTCAGCTGATGTGGGGAACTAGTCCCCTGCTATGAAGTCCGAAGTGATTGTTCCTTTTACTATGACACGTGATCCACTGAATGATTTCAGGAATGTCATGGATGTTGGTTTTATCTGCTCTATGAGCCCTAATTATTCGATGATGGGGAATGGTACTACATTTGTGGCTGCCACATCATCAACATGCACCCTATGTATTTTAAACTGCTTGACTTGTATAGTTATGAACATAGGTGTGGTGGTGACTTTTCCTATTTTTTCATCTGTTTTAATGTTATCCACATGGAAGCTTAGTGACATGGACCTTGATCTTTGATGTGGAGACATTATTGTATGAATGGACAGTTCATTTGCAGGTAAGTTTTCACTGATAGGGATCGATGTTAACATACGTACTAGGGCTTCGTGGTGTACTTGAGAGGTCATCATTAAGTCATACAAGCTTAACGAACTGTTCTTTTGTTTGAGGGCCTGTGTAACCTAGGTTAGGGCACTAGCCAACTCTTTGCTATTTGGTATGTTCTTGTTGGTTGAGACTTGGTCCATTGGACCCAACAGTTATATTTCTTGAGGAAGGGTTGTTGCGTGGTCAACTGTAACAGTTGGGTTTGGCTCCTTGGGTATTCCTAATTTTTTAGCTTGGTTACTTGTGCTTGGTTTGTTAGTTGTCGGAGCCATGGGTATAACATTTAATGGAGTGGATTTTGGGGATCCCAACTTATGACCTTGGTGTTCTCTTTCCAAATGTTCCCTAGTCAACCTGTTTGCGAGGCATTCTCGTGAAGGTCACGAGAGAGCTGTTGGGGTTTGAACATCGGGTTGCTTCAGGAAACGGATGACAAATGGAACAGGTCGGGTTTGTGGTGGAACTATTGGTGGTTGAATGTTAGGGTGTTTAGGCACCCTTATGGCAAATGGAGTTGGTCTGGTTTGGGGTCGTACATCTGCAGTTACAACAACGAGTGGTACTTAGAT
The DNA here is from genome assembly GCA_015680685.1 of Gnetum montanum. Lineage (NCBI taxonomy): Eukaryota > Viridiplantae > Streptophyta > Gnetopsida > Gnetales > Gnetaceae > Gnetum > Gnetum montanum. The sequence goes on from MNCI01001119.1 coordinate 63,483, forward strand.
CACAAAGGGAGCAAGCCGGGTTGGCAGTGGTGCATTTGCGGTTGCATCGACAGAAGGAACACAGATCACAAATGGGACAGGTTTGGTTTGTTGGGGTACGTTCGTCATTGTCACTACGGGAGGTACCCAAATGACGAATGGTTTTTGAGGTGTGGAGGATGTATGTGTTGGAAATGAGGGTTGGGGAGATGGCGTTGACACTATAGGAACACGAATCACAAAGGGTTTTCTGGGTATTTCCTATTCGTTGCCAACTTGTATTGTGTTGATTACATAAGGAGCCTCCTTGGTGTTAAGGGGATCCTTATACATGTCCATAGATTGATTTTGTAGTTTTATAGGGTTAGCTTCATCAAAGGTTATTTCACCCCTATCAATCATACATTGTATGTCTTGTTTTAGGGTGAAACAATAATCGGTTCCTTTTCCGTTTCATTGATGGTATTTCACAAAATCTATCTAGCCTAAAGCCTCTTGGAACTAGAGGCTTGTTTGGGGTTGCCAAGCTTGGGTTTTTGACCAATTCATAGTATTGGTCATGTTTTTGGGCTTTTGTGGGAGACAACTGCTTATGTTGGATGGCCCCAGCCTTTAAAAGTTGATCTAGTAGTTGTGAATGCTATAATGATCTAGTAGTATTGTTCATGGATGGAATTGTAGCAGGTGGTATGCTATAATGAGTTGGTTGATATTGTTGAATGCTAGACCTGGGCCACTGCCTAGTTACAAGTTGTGAAGAAACACCCTAAACCTGTTGAGTCGAAGTAGTGAAGGGTGTTCCTTGGATTTGCACTCATGGTATATAGTGAGTAGATGTAGAAGCGGGTATCATTGATGGCATCCCAATTACTTGGGGTGGGAAGGTCACTCCCACATTATTTTGAGAGGGGATTTGTTAGGGTTGTACTTGTAGGAGAGGGGATAACCTGGTGACCGGAGGAATAACAGAGATGGGTGCATTGAATTGGGTATTGGTCATGGGGAGAGTGGGAATGAGAGTGGGTGCTTCTTATTGAGAGACCTGTGTTTGAGTGTTTTTAAATGCATGAAGGAACATGGTCTCTCCAGTGAAAGGGTGAAATAACTAGTTCACGTAAGTATGCGAACTGAGAGTATGGTACGAATCCCCATGTTCAGATTGAGCCGCGAAATCATCTTCCTCACCTTCATTTTGAAGCTCTATGGTAGGTTAGCATGAGGTTTGGTTCCTTGTCATGAGGAGTTGGTATATGAGTTCATGATGGGATTCAGAAAGGGGAATTATGTCATAGGCGGTGGGAGTGAAGTCATGACATCCTTTGTCAATTAGCTCATAGTGTCTCTTCACTTCTATCAACGTCCAATTTAGCTTGGATTTTAGCATAGATAAAGTTATATGTTTTGGGTGTTAGAATGGTGAATGTGGGGTCTCTACCTTGCAGTCTCAGCGATCGGTGAGGTGGTCCTTGAGGTTTCATCTCGCCAAGGGCAACTATAGAATCAGTGGCAGTGATAGGATTTAAGACTGTGGTACCGAAGTCAGAGATAGGCAAGTTGGCGGTGTTGGTGTATGTGGGGTCCATTATGAGTGTATGAGGATAACGTATGGGAGAAAATGTAGCATACGAGGGAGTACACCGCTTAAAGGATTATAGCATGGCTAATGTATGGCATACAACATACAGATGCTAAGTGTGAAGTGTAGTGTATCAGTGTTTGGGAGGTGAGTCTAGCGTGCAGCGTGTCTACATTGAAAAATGTAGCATGTGCACATTGAGGTTAACCATGGGCAGCAGCATATAGACACTAAGGGTGATGAACTCGGTGTGTGGCCAAGAAACTCAAATGAAAAATGCAATTGAGAGTTAAAGTGCAGCATCTCGAACTAGGGTACAACGTGTGGAAGCTGGATACAGCATCTAGGACTGAGGAACAACGTCTAGACGGTGGATACAGTGTTTAGAAGCTGCGACCTAAATGCTAGATGCTGTGAGTTATGGCAGCAACATGTTTAATAGGTCAAAATGGCATTTGGACATTGAGGGCAACATCTGAGGGAGAAAATTGAGTGCAATATGATGTGAATAGCGTCTGAGAAGGGAGAGAAGGATGCTGGACGCTGTGAGCAATGTTTGAAATAGGGACAAGGTTCAGGACACTGTGGGCAGCATCTGGGTGGAGGACAAGAAATGTAACAGAAATGGCCCTCCTTCTAGTGCCAATTAACTGTACTATCCGAAATCATCAGCCCAAGGCAGGAATGAAATAAATGCCGAGAGATCTACGGAATATACAATAAGACCCCACCTTCGCACAAGGGTAAGCTAGAAATAAATGAAGGCAGAGTGCCTTGAATGATCTACGCATAGATCAAATAAGGACTTTCCCTAGTGTATGCTGCTACAATTCACTAGGTGATACGTAAACAAATGCAAATGAAAATGTAAATGAATGTACGAAATGTAAGATGAAAACAAAACGTAAACAAAGATAATAGAAATTGTAACAAATGTAAATGACATAAATAGAGAATAATGGATGGAAAAATTGCAACTATATGTATTGCTTGACGATTACAAAAAAAAGGTGCACCGGTCAAAATGCACTTGCAGATTGATTGCAAGGTAGGCGTTTAGCCCTAATTTGAAGGGTGTACAGATGCTAGGAGATTGTAGGTTTATGGCTGTAGGTGTGCAGCATGACCAAAATTACCTTGAGTGCTCAGCGTGACCAAGTATGGGTAATGCCCAATCGTATGAGATAATGATGATGAGATTAGCCAACTCTCTAGATCTTGATGCCCAAAAATTTCCAACCTTGGTTTAGTGTGAGATTGGGGTATTTATGCAGCTTTGAGTGTGGGATTCAGATATGTGTGGAAGATCCATGGATACTAGATGTAGGAAATGCAGATCAAGTGATAGGTGTGAACGTTTTGACCGGATGCATAGAATTTTACAATGTACAGGGTGTAGCATGACCAAGATCTCTTACGCTGCCATGTGTGATCCACAGCGTAAGAGCTTGATATGCTAAAAAATGAAATATGTACAAAGAATGTTAAAGTACAATAGTGGATCTACATGTCTGGCCTCTGGATCTATAGATCTATGCTATTTTTTCTCTACCAAGGCCTCCAACATGCATGGATCTGATTCTGGCATGTCTACAACGTGTCCTGGTGTCAACATCTAGCATCTAGCATTGATGCTATGCATACGCTAGTGTCAGCATGCCTACGTAACCAATGTTTACACTGGGGGTACACTAGTCAGCGTGACCTCTAATGCATCCATAAAAAATGATGTATTTTGAGCCCAAATTTGACCTTTGAGACTTCTTTTCAAAGTGGGTCTGCATGCCTGATGTCAAGAGGATTCTGCACATCGAATTTGAGTTGATATAGCCTTGGATTTGTGTCTCTTTTGGTTGGTCACACTATGGTCACACTGTGTAGCGTGACCTCAACATGACATCAGCATGACTAAGTGGAAATGACACATTTTGAACCAAATTTGGATATCTGATGCCTGTTTCTTTAGGTCCAACTGCTGCTTACTCTCTAGGATGGTTTGGAGGCTAAATCTGAGCCCAATTTGATGCTGTTTTAGTCATCTTTTGTTTGGTCACATTGTGGTCATGCTGTGCAACATGACCTTAGCGTGACCAAGTTAAAATGACATACTTGAAGCTCAAATATTGATTTTCTGAAGCTTGAGAGTTAGTATAGTTGTTTCTTGTCCCCTAGGGATTGAGTTCATGTCAAAATTGGACCTAAAATTGCTTGATGTGTCCTGTTTTTACTTGGTCACACTATGGTCATACTATGCAGCATGACCTCAGCATAACCAACTGAAAGTGGCTCAAAACCTATGATTCTAAACTTAAATTTTGAGGTTCTGAGGGCTAGAAGTTGCAGGGGGCATCGGTGAAGCTCATGGAGGGTCCATGTGCTTGAATCTAGACTGTTTGAAATTGATTTTGGGGCTCCAAAAGTTTGTCACACTGTACACATGCTGGTCTTATGCTGGGTAGCATGACCATATCATGACCAAAGTGTATACAGTGAAAACAATGCGTTTTGAGCCTAAAACCCTAGATTCTGGATGCCAGGAGTTGGAACAATCACCCGTGGGCCCCAGGGGAACTTTTCCTATTCAATTGTGTGTCGTTTTACGCTATTTTGGAGGCTCTCAAGTTTGGTCACACTGTACTCATGTTGGGGCAGCGACATGACTTAGCTTGAGTCCTATCTAAAAGTGCTAGGCCAAAATTTTGTGGTGTTTTCAATGATAGCATCCCTTAAGATGTTCATACTAGCACACTTTGCATCTAGTGTCATCTTTAAAACTTGAGTTTGTAACTTGCTCTATTACAACAACTTTTTCTCTTTTTTTATAACTTTCATATTCATTATATTTTTCTTCTTCCTATCCTTATTTCTATTAAAGGCTTTCTTGATCTTCTCTTCTACTATCTTTAGTGCTGACTAATTTCTAAATAGGTAGATTCTTTCCCTAAATCACATCTTTTAAGGTCTCTTCTTCTTGTGTTTTACAGATCCTTAAATCACATCTTTTAAGGTCTCTTCTTCTTTTTCTAATGGCTAGATCTCTATTGTAATATTCAACAGATTCCCTTTCCTTCAACTCTTCTTCTTCTTTCGCTACCTATTCTAGTAATATTTGAATTTGATGAGTTGTCATCTCTGATAAACTACCTTGGTTATGTACTCCAAGAATCTATTTAGTCTTGTTTCCTAACCCATTATTGATGTGTCAATGTTTTTCCCTTTAAAAAAATCCATAGCCTAGCCATATATGTAATAATGAATTGTATCTACCCATTGTTGCATCAAGGGATTTATGTGTCCCTTGTGTCAATCCTTAGATTTATTTTGTTAAATTAAATACTCCAAAATAAGTTTGATATTTGTCATTTGATACTCCATCTTCTAATTGATTTTAATTTTAAAGATGTATACTAGCTTTCTACTTTCTTAATGAGTGTTCTATAAAAAAACTTTAATTTCTATCAATTGTTCTGTATATTCTAGAGAATGATGCTAGCAAATTTTCCTTCTATGACTACTAGATTCATCCCTTCTAAATCTATCAAAGGTTTTAGACCTTAGATTCATCCTAAGTATGGAGTCTACCTCATCTCTTCCTAGAATTTCTGCAAGGGTTGAACATAACTTTGTTTTCACATGATATTTGATGCATATGATTGGTGTTTGAGAACTGGATTTGTGAATCTGGTAAGAATTTTTAGCTTTATATGATTCTTCTTCTTTTTTCTCACCAAGGATGATCACTTGTGGTGCTTTCTTTCCTTTCTCTTATTCGTATCTTGCTACCATGATATCATCCCTTCTTGCTTGCATCTCTATTGGTTGATATGACCTAGTCATGTTCTTGGTAACTTGGTACCCTTCTTACATATGGCCAAGATTTGACCTCATGAGAGTTGATTGAAGCATAGATGGTGCTGAGTGTTCTAGCTACAAGACAATGTTTCCATGTAAGTCTTTCCATCTAAATTATTCATCTTGGTGGAAAATAAATGTGAAACTAGGATAGTAAGAATTAGTATGAGAAAATGAGATTCTTGTTTCATCAATGCACTCTAATATTCTTCATTATAATCTCTATAATTACTTGGATTAATTTTAATAGCAGGTGTAGATTTCACTTTGGATATAGAAGCCATTTTAATGTGATTGACACTTAAGGGTATGTGTGTGTGTGCTTTGAAAAATTATTCTAAGTATGAAATATAGTCTTGATGATGCTTGATACAAGAACTATGTAAAATCAATTAACTAGCAAACATTGACACATCCCCAATAATGGGACTAATGATGAGCAGTTGCAGAATTTCAACACTCAACCAAACAAGCCACAAGTATTCATGTGCAAGTAGATCATAATCCATGGATGGACAATGTATGTATAATAGTGAGTTGATAGTAAATTCATGATCATTGTCTTCCCACTTAGATATATGATAAAATGATGTTGTATGGCTCTAAGTATGCTAAAAGTAAACATAATGAAAATGATTAGAAATTCTATTTCTAAGTATAATAAAAATGTAAAACTATTCTATCCTATGACAATAAGTATTTGTTCATGATTTTTATATAGATCCTTGGCTAATGTAGTTATTACTGGGATTACCAAGTTACTTTACTACTAAGAGAATCAAACAAAGTCACTACTAGGTTACCAAACAATTACACTTTATACTAAAAAATAGTCATACTTATTTCACCTTACTAATGAATATTGGAATAGTAAATGACTTAGGAAATGTAAAGGACTTAGTAAAACTAAGCATGGAAAAGTAAATCTATCCTATGTGATATACTGTAATGATGAAGAATAATCTCAATTTTTATTTGTATTCATGAATTGTATCCAAGAATAATCCACTCAAATAATGATTCCATATAACTATAATTAACCACATTGAAGGTGTTCACAACTAGCTCTAACTTCAAGAAAATAAATTGCAAGAATTTCACTAAGTATTGGACCCAAACTTGTCTTCGATGTAATGGTGGACTCATATTTATAGGCACAACCATGGCCCAGTACATCATATCTATGATAATGTATATTGAGCTACAATATCACATCTATGATATCATAGTCCTAAATAATAAGTGTTTCATCATCTAGGAAGAGAATGATGCATGATCTCATGTCTCACTATCTAGATACCATGCGATTCCCATTCACAAATTACAACATGATCTACAAGAACTCTTGTAGATCATATAAGTGGGCATATGGAATGCTTGTTCCTCATCACCTTGAACACAAGATACATGCTTTAATTAAATGAGTTATACCTCACTAACATTGAAAAGACTAAATGAGAACATCTATGTAAGAATAACATGAAATATGATAATAGAATAATATGAAAACTTCTATATTAAATAAAATGAATATAGATTTATGTTCGGATATAAATAAGGAAAAATATATTAAATAAGCTTTGCGGTATAAGTCAACTAGAACAACTAAATTTTAAAGAAAAGTATGATTTCTTAGTAATTATGATGATAAAATCATTTATGTAATATCATTATGAGCTAATCAGAGGTAGTTTAATTGGTTAAATTATTTCTTAACAAGTACTTGAAAGTAAGAGATTATGATTTCAACTAACACTTGGTGGACTTTAATATTGTACATAAGTTCTACAAAAGTACCATAGTGCCTATATGTCTTAAGGGTATATATAGCTAAATAGTTTTGAATTCTAACATTCCCCTCTTCATAATCATAGCATGGTAGTTTAGTGAGGCATTGCTAATTTTCTTAGAGCATATGGTTTACGGTTTATAAGTCATAATCATGATTCCAAATAATTATAATATAGAAACACACCAAGATATATAGTTCAATTTGAACTTTATAACTCATTGTTGCCTACTAGAATCAACCTCATGACTTAGTGCTTTTAAATAAAGAGTGTTATCACTAGGTTAACAGTTCATTATTTAGTTATCTTAATGATTATACCATCATAGATAATATAAAGGCACTAATATAAGGATGATAACAATGGTAGTTCATAGTTTTAAACTATTTTAAACTTGCATTAAGCGTACAAAGCTATGTAATTATAAATGTAGTCTTGATGAATAAACCAACTATTTATACTTGTAATATCAAACAATCAATGATTTTACAAGACTTTAACATAATAATGGTAAACAAGATAGGTTTTAAAATGTGGTGGTTGATTATCTATCCTAATTTATATTTTAAAATAAATAGAAGGTGTGAGAGAGATAGCAGAATTGATGGTGGCCTGCTACCTCCCCCATAGGGTTAGGGCTATGGAGGTGTAGAGAATTCTCTACTCCTTATGTCTTTCAAACCATGCTAGGATGGTAGTTCCATGAATTAGTAAGAGGAGGCTATGACCTTCCTCATCACTGCACTCAGTAGGACCTTGCCTTGGAGGGTTCCATAGTTCGACTCTGCATTGGAGTGTAAACTAGGTGTGTCATGGAACATGCTATGGGATGTTGCATGCACTCATTAGAATGCAACACCAACTACTAGCACATGGTAATGAATCTAGAGGATTCAACCAGTAGTCCCCATGGTATCCACGTGAGTGGAGCAAGCAAGTGCTATCTAGCTTTTATTAGTGTTACATGTTTGAGATACTTGAACCACTACTCAGGTCACATGCTAACACTAATAGTTTATTTATTGCCATGTGTTTTAGGACTATTGATAGTTGAGGCATATACCTCTTAAGTTCAGTTCCAAATTTGAATTTTCTCTTAGGGATTTTTGGGATGTTGAACAACATGTTGAGGATAATGTTATTACAGATGGTATTAAAGCCTCACACTAATTATCAATGAAACTTACTTGATAAAGGGGTAGAGAGGGTTTTTGGTTTATGAGGTTTTCATTTTTAGCTTCTACTAGTTACTCCTCCTTTGTGGGTGGCCTTGTAAAAGGTTCCAACCTTTTCCAAGATGGAACCTAGTGGACCTAGCAGAATGGTTGAGGACCAAGCCAACCCAGAGGTTAATGCCAAACTTGGTCAACATGAGACTAGATTCCAGCATCTATGGGACCAAGTCAAAGTTGTGGATGAGGCCTTAGCCAGCCCTAGAATAGAGAGTGTAGAAGTGATCTATTACATTTTGAAAGAAATAGACTTGCCATAGGATAGGATGGACCTCCACTTTAAGGACTAGGTGAAAGTTCCTGAAGTAAAGGTCTCAATCCTTGAGGGTCATTTGGATCGTATGCTAAACCTTTATAAGCACATCTTTAGATCTTTTTAGGAGGAACAGACAAAAGAATCTCTAGTCAATGACCTAATTATTTGAGTAAAGGTTATGGAGGATGCCTTGATTTGAGTAAATGAGGAGCTATCTGACTTGAAAATTGAAAACACCATCCTAAATTCCTCTCTAGTAGGATGCCTAGTAAGAGAGCCTATGGTAGTGGCTTGAATCAAAGCAATAAAACTGAGGTCCTATGATGGTGAAAGGAGCAATGCCAAAGTTGATGTCCTTCTCCATGATGTGGAGATGTATTTGTCTACCAGGGATTTTCCTATAGCCCAAAAGATCTTCATTGCATCTCAGTACACATAGCAAGTGCTAAGCTATGGTGGCTTAGATTCCTTTGTACTTAAGAGAAGGGTACTAAAAGTGAGGTTAGACACTTAGGAAAGATTCAAAGTAGCTTTGATTAAATAGTTCCACCCATGAAACTCAAAGTGGGTAGCCCGCACCAAATTTGAGTCCTTGAAACATTCAAGCAAGCTTGAAGATTACATCAATGCCTTTCAATAGCTCATGTTATTGATTACTAATATTGAAGATTGGGATCATTTCTTTAAATTTGCAAATGGGTTACAACCTTGGGTGTAGATGGAACTGTGCAAATAAGGTATTGACACTTTCATTGAGGCTATTGTCATTGCTAATACCTCCCTTGATTTCAAGTTTTCAAAGCCAAATAACGATAAACCTAGAAAGGAAAAGTAGGGCATGCCCTTCCACTCTTAGAAAATAGATTTTGGATCCACCAAATGTGGGAACACATTTAGATCAATTCAGCAAGGCAGTTGTCCTACAAGTGGTCATCTAGGAAACCAAGGTTCTTAGTAGAAACATTACGATGTAGGGAGCAAATGGTATCTTGGAACCAAGAAGAAACAATTCTCAGGAGGGCCCTTCAAGGAACCAATCCAATGCTTCTTGTTTCATTGTATTCACCTAGTAAGGAATTGTCCTCTTAGCTCATGAAGGGCCTCTAGATTATAGATGGTAGCACCATAGGAGAACAATGAAGATTAGTTGTTATGATGGAGCTATCTGATATGGTTATGTAGAGGTTAGAAGTTGAAACCTCCAAAAATGCTAATCCTAATTCACTAGGTTCAATTGGCCCCAATCACTATGAGATTGAGACAAATAAGTGTCCTAATTGATAATGATGCTAGTCACAATTATATGGTTCCATCCATGGTAAGAAACTTATAGCTAGAAGTGGAACTAATTCAAGCTTCTTACAAACATGCCAAGTTCTAATTCCTTTAGTGTATTAGTGTCTACCAAAACATTTTAGTTCAAGTGGATTCATGGTAGGGAGCTCTTGATTTTTTAATTCTAGATATGGATTTCTTCAATGTCATATTAGGGTAGGAATTCTTGTGTAAGGTCAAAGTTTTCATTGCACCACATTTGGAATTGATTTTTATTTTGCATTAGAGCTCACCTTGCCTAATCTAGGCTCACATGGCACAAATCAAGAAGGATGAGGGATCTAGCCCCTAGATTATTTCTCCTATGGTGATGAAATGTCTAGCCAAGGATCCAACATGAAAATTTCTTCTAGCTATGCAAACTAGTAATCTTTCTTAGGCTAGTGAGCTTCAAACCTGCATTGATCCATAGATAGCTAAGGTATTATAAGATGTGATGACACATGAGCTACTTGGAAGTTTGCCACCATGAATGATGGTAGACCATAAAATAGAATTGGTACCAAATACCAACCCACCTATCCAAAGAAGATATTATTTAATAGGGTTAGAATTAGAGGAGTTAAAGAAACAACTTAAGAGTTTGATGTCCAAAGGATACATTCATCTCTCAAAATATCCTTATGATGCACCCATGCTGTTTATCACCAAGGAGGATGGGACATTGTGTCTCTATTGTAACTACAAGTTATTAAATAAGCACACTATTAAGAACAAGAATATGGTGTTACTCATCTCTAACTTGTTTGAATCACCAAGAGGGACACATTATTCTACCTAACTAGACCTTCACCAAGGGTATTATTAGGTTCTAATTGCATAGGAATACAAGGAGAAAAATGCATGTGTGACCAAATACAAGTTGTATGAATGAACTATGATGCCCTTTGGGCTATGTAATGCTCTAGCCCCTTTTTGTACTCTAATGAATGAGATATTCCAGCTATTTCTTGACACATTTGTAGTCGTCTCTCTTGATGATATCTTGGTATATAGCTGAAGCATGGAAAAGCATGTTATCCATCTATGACTAGTCCTTAAGAAACTATGGGAAAATTAATTGTGCATTAAGAAATAAAAGTGTGAATTCTACTAGACAAAGTTGACATTTCTTGGAAACCTTGTGGGATGTTAACAAATTAAGCCAAATTCTAGAAAAAGTCAATGTTGTATGCTAATGGCTTGCTCCCACTAATGTCCATGAGGTTTGATAGTTTATGGGATAAGCTAGCTTCCATTGTAGATTTATCTAAATTTTCTTAGGTGTTGCTACTCCCATTACCAATATGCAAATGAAATAAGTCCCATGGAAATAGGACTCAAACTATCAGTAGGCCTTTGATAAAATCAAAGATACATTAACCTCCCATCTTGTATTGGTTTTGCCAAATTTCTTAAAACCTTTTAAGATCCATATTGATGCTAGTGAGGATACTATCAATGGCATGTTGCTATAGGAGGGTCATCATGTTGCTTTTGAGTCTTGAAACCTAAATCAAATAGAGTGTAGATGGCTTCTCCATGAGAAAGAAACATTTTCCATTTTTCATTGCTTAAGATTAGGGAGGCATTACATGCTAAGAAGCCATGTCCATGTAAAGACCAATAATTTGGCTGCCAACTATCTACTTAATCAGACTAAGCTCAGGCTCAAACAAGCATAATGGTTGATCATGCTTTTTGAATTTGATTTATAGCTAACCTACTACCTTAAAAATGAGAATGTGGTGGTGGATGCATTAATTCACCATAATCAACCTACCTCCCGGCTCTTCTATATCATTGGGTCACAAACCTCACACATACAGTGTGATAAGATTCCATTAGCCAAAATTTAAGATGTTTTAAAAAGGGATCCTTAGGTCAATAATCTTGTGAAATTGATAAAGAGAGGGTGAGCACCACAATTCAAAATGAGAGATGGACTACTTTGGTTTTGGGATAGCTGAATTTGTGTTCTAGATTGGGATGGCCTTTGCAGGAAGATTATTCAATAATGCCATCATACGCAATGGGCTAGGAACCTTGGATAACAAAGAATATTGGAACTAATTGAGAGATATTTTTTTTGGCTGAAGATTTATCAAGATGTGATTACCTATGTCCAAAAGTGGCTAGTGTTCGAATAAGACAAAAGTTCTACAGAGCATCCCGGTGAACTCCTCCTTCCTGCAGAATTCCCACCATTGCCATCAACTATAGTACCAATGAACTTCATCATAGGCCTACAAAATATTTAGGGTCTAAGTAGTACCATTGTGATAGTGGACAAATTTTCTAAGTTTACCATATTTATTCCTTGTTCATCCCAATGTTTAACTTAGGGAATTATGAAATATTACTTTGATAGGATGGTTAGATATTTTTGGCTACTTATGAGCATAATATCAAATTGTGATCCTAGATTTACAAGTGCCTTATGGCAAGCCTTGTTTGGCATGATGAAAACCACCATTAAATTATTGATAAAATTTCATTTGCAAACATACAAACAAATAGAGTGAATGAATCATGTACTTAAGGAGTACCTTCAACACTATGTTTGTAGTGATTAGAAGAACTAGCCTATTCTATTAAGGATTGCCTAGTTGAGCTACAACATCTAGAATTCTTTAGCCACTGGGGTTTTCTCCTGCAAAACTAGTAATGAGAAGGTATCCCATTACTCCACATATGGTCTCTCCCTCTTTACAAAGACAACATCCCTTTGTGAATGAGTTCTTAAAGGTGTGGTTTGAAAATACGTAGACTAGAAACTCTAGCCCTATGAATTTAAAGTGGAAAATTAGGTTCTTCTAAAATTGGACCCTCACCAATTTAAATCGAAACAAGGAACTACATCCATATTAATGAGACAATATGAAGGTCCCTTTTGGATCATCAATAAGATTAACCCTGCAACACATAATCTTTAGCTACTTATCAATATGGACTCAGTCCATCGATTTTTTCATGTTAGCATGCTAAAGCTATTACCTCATGGGTTCCCTTATTCTAAAAGAAGCCTCACAATCTAAGAATGACCTTGTATACAACCTATACAAGGGAAGATAGTTGATTGCATTTGAAACTTCAAGACTATTGGGCATGGTCCTAAAATGAAAGTGGAATTTCTTATCTACTGGAAACATCGTCCAAACTCAAATGATAGTTGGGAATTACTAGAGTGTTTGAGGTACTAAGAACAATTAATCCTAAACTTCTATTAGGAGCAAGTAATCAATCTCTGATCATGGCTTCTTTGATTATGGGAAAAAATCATTCTACAAAAAAAATTCCAAAAAGATGAGGACTAAATAGACTAGTAGAGGAGAGACATGTGTTGACTCATAGGATCTAAGGATGAGTTCTTGTGAAACTCTACCTCAAGTAGGGGGGATGCCTAGAGTTTTTCAAGCAACTTTATAAGTAAAGGGGATTAAGTTTCACATAGGTAGAAGACTATATGGATCTTGAGACCCTTAGAACTTTGGGTATGAGTGAGTTAATGGATGCCTTGAACTCATAAATCTCTTAGGTTGGTGAATTCTATTATGTCACTATAGCACGCCACTAGGAGCCCTTCTATAGTCCTACATCTCAAGTAGGGTGTGGAAGGGTGGATATACCAAGTCTTGGATGGTATTGTTTCTAACTTGGGTGTCAAATGCTATGATGAGTCTAGATCTTAGGAAGATTATTGAGTTCAACAATAAGATTTAAGGCCTTAGATCCTAGCAATTGAACCTTCCAAAACCTAACATCCTTTTGGATTAGACTTTGAATAACATGAGTTTACTTCTCCCAAATTGATGAAATGCTTCTTCGGTATTGGTGTAGTTGCCTCATGGGTTACCTAGGATATGCTCCAAGGTTGTTGCTCATTTTTAAGTAAGAAAGGATTGTGAAAGAAGTACCATGATTAATAGTGGCTAATGAAACACATTTTTTCATCAACTCCAATGTCGAGTATCTAATGTTGGAGCCTCAACATCAGATATCTGATGTTAGGATTAGGATGTGATGTCAGGTATCCGATGTCATAGTGTATGGATCAACCTATAAATATAGCACTTGGGCACATGCCTTGGTGATGAATCGTGGTTTGTTAGGTGCTGATATCAAATCCTTGATATCAAACCCTTGACATTGGACCCTTGATATCAAATCCTTGACATTAGAACCTTGATATTAGATCCTAGATATCAGATGCTTGATATCGGGTGCTTGATATCTCAGCCTAGATACGATATCATATACACGATATCATGATTCCTGTGTTGGCCTATAAATATAGCACTCAGGCGCATAGGAAGGGGGGAGTTAGTTAGTGTAAGAATAGAGTCTTTTTGTCATTCCTTAGTTAATTTCAATTCTTTTCCTAGTGAATGCCCACAATGTAATGATTGTAATTGTACAAAACCTTTATTTGAGTGTGATGTACTTGGACATGCATATGACCAATGATGAGTTATCATTTTTTTGGCTGCGATATCGCATGCATGAAATCGCGTACACGATATTGCAGCCTGTCTCCTCATTTATAAATAAGAGGTAGATAGATGAGGTACAGGGAACTTAGTTTTAGATTTTATTTTAAGTGTTAATTTTAAGTAGTTCTTCTCTCACCCTTCTCTACCAATGCATGCCCGCAGTGTGGTGATTGTAATTGTATGGCATCCTTATTCGAGTGTGACGTACTTGGACACGCATATGACTAGTAATAAAGATCAAGATTACTTCATCATTGTAGCATCCACTTAGCCAAATTATTTATTTCATTATTATTTACTACTTTCTTAGTTAATATCTCTTCATCCTAAACTCTTGTTAAACATGGAATGAGTATGACTTGATCATAAGCATTTAAGTGTGACTACTTGGTAACCCAGTAGCGTACCTAGGATCTGTGCTTGGTAATCCCAATGGTAGTCATGCACGAGGTCCAAGATGT
>MNCI01001119.1:80923-101890 GCA_015680685.1 Gnetum montanum
TGAGCCCACAACATCCACCCACCCATTCTATTAATAAGAGGTTCTACTCTAGGTATGGTGATATTCTTGTCATCATTAAAAATTAGAGTAATTTTGTGCTCATTATGCGTAGAGTGAAGAATGATGGACTAAGAAGGAATAGCTAGGGTGTGACATCAAGGGGACTTGTGGATTCTTTTTGGTGACATTTGTAGGTGCTATCATGTAGCTTGGTTGTACTAATATCCTTGTAGATCTAATAAAACATGGAAGTAATATTAATCAAGGCACTCAATAAAGAATCTCAATGGTGTTTTTGGGGTCCCACTAGAAAGACATGCACCCATGCCTAAGCTTAGCAACTTCTCTAGTTCATTGTTGGAAAGAAAAAATTTCCAAAGTGGCTAGAAAAGAAAAGAAAAAAAAACATGCCAATATGCAATTCCAAAACACTCCTACTTTGGACAAAATGCCAAGTGATCCTATGCCTTGCTATCATTGTACTTTTATGATTGTCCATCATTGGATGAAATAATGTGATGTCACTAATCAGAGGAATGGACTTGGTCTTAATTTTGAAGCAATTGTCTAATGACACATTGATCATGCCCTACACTTAAGATTCATTATGACGTTGGTCAGTTACCTCATGTCTTGATCTCTACAATCCCTTCTATGATTCTCCTCATCTCATTGTTCATGTATTTTTGACTTGTGTCTTGTGTAGCACTAAATTCATACCTCATCACAGTGGTATCTACATGTGTGTGTTTCGTGGAACTAGTGTGGATTTCATTTAACCCTTTTAGTGCCTAAAAACATTTTTAGGTGTATTTACATAAGGGCATCATAGGTAGGAACCTACTTTGGGGAGGACCCACTTGCGTATCTTTTGTAATCTGCGCTTTTCACACATCACCACATCATTTTATACCCTCCGAGTACTTCATTGCCAAATCTATTTTTTCCTTTGTCATCATTTTATCAAATGTTCTTCAAAACCTTTACATTTCCTTTTATGTTTCACCTAAACAAATCAGGTTTGACATTAAAATTTTAGGGCAACTTCCTTGAAAAAACATTTTTCTAACTCTAAAATCACACTAAGCAAAGAATTCAACATTTATTAAAGACAATGAGTAAGGTATGAAATAATTGAACTTCTTTAAATAACCTTACTAACAATTTATCTTTGTGTGATTATAGATGGCTCCTAAAAGAGGGAAATAAGGAGGACCTTCTCAACATATAACTAAACATCCAGGGGGAGGCAAAGGCCAAGGACCTCATGTAGAACATGCAGAGTAGGAGGCACAATCATTCAGCATCCATCAAGGAACTTTTTTCACTACACAATCTAGCCAAGAAAAAGGTGGAGAGGTCAGGGCCCAAGCCTACGAAGAGGAATGACGACTACTTGTGGCATGGCATGTCAAAGCCAATCAAGTGTTCCCATAGTTGTCATGCCCATGGGAAGTGTTGACTTCATCAAACATTGAAACATCAACATGAACAACTCATAATCCTCAAATAGAAGAGGAGAAACATTAGGCACTTCTTCAACGGTATCAATCTCAGATGCCTGGAGCATAGGACAAAGGAAAGGCACCCATGGAGGAGCCACCACCATCAAGAACCCCATAAGTTCCACAAGTTTTTCCTTTTGTGTCTATGTCCAAATTTTGTTAGTCCCACATTGTGGCATGAAATAGTCCATGGTCATTCAATAATCTCATACCTATCCCCTGTTTGTAATTGAATAAACTTGTTCCTCACTTTCTTTGACTTGAGGACAAGTTGTTATTTAGTCGTGGGGGTATGATGAATCATGGTTTATCACGTGCTGATATCAGATCCATGATATTGAACCCTTGATATCAAACCCTTGACATCAAACCCCCGATATCAGACCCTTAATATCGGGTATCCAATATCTTAGCCTAGATACGATATCATATATAGGATATTGTGATTCTTGTGTTGGCCTATAAATATAGCACTTTGGCACATGAGAAGGGGGGAGTCAGTTAGTGTAAGAATAGAGTCTTTTTGTCATTCTTTAGTTAATTTCAATTCTTTCCCTAGTGCATGCCCGTAGTGTGATGATTGTAATTGTATGGAACCTTTATTCGAGTGTGACGTACTTGGACATGCACATGATTGGAAATAAAGATTGAGATTACTCCATCATTGCAGCATTCACTTAGTTTTAATTGTTTAATTGTTATTGTTGTTTATTGTTTTCTTAATTAATATTTCTTTACCATCATTTATTATTTTTGTTGTTAAATGTGGAATGAGTACAACTTAATCATGAACAGTTAAGTGTAACTACTTGGTAACCCAATAGTGCATTTAGAAGCACTCAAGTAATATGTGCTTGGTAATCCCAGAAGTAGTACATGAGGTCCAAGATGTCCACATATGATTAAGGACGAATGCTCATCTCACTTAAGATAAACTAGACTTCATTCCCTCTTAGTTATTAGTTTAATTAAGATTATTTTCCATTGTCTCTAGGAGTAGCCTAGTGTTAGAAATCATATCATACACCTCAGTCTAGACTAAACCATACGTGACAAAGATAAACCCATTCATTGGAAAACTAATGAGATATTATGCCTTAATGAATAGATGCCTAGGCCATGTTTTCTCCAAGGAGAGGCAACTTTTCCACATCATAGATGGGCTTCATAATGAAACAAGGGAGACACTTGGAATGTATGCCCTAGGGCAATTATACAAGCTCCAAGCCCATTAGATTTGAGAACTAATCGAGTGTGTGGAAAAAGAAGAAGGAGAGATATGCAAATGGGAGAATGTCAAGAAATATCAATGTGACTCAACTCTTCAATAGAAGGAGGTCCAAATCTATGGTAAGGAGAATGAAACCACTTTTGATAAGGTGATCCCGCAATAAACCATGCTAATACAAAAGTCTGTTAATGTACTTGAAGAAAAGTTTAATAAGATGACCAAATGGGTATATGAAAATGTTACAACTCTCATTAAGATGGTTAAGGAGAATATCATGCAAAACAAGCCAAGCAATCACACTAAACAAAGGATACAAAACCAAGAAATAGCTATGAACACTTTTTGACAAACACAAAACATGATTGAAGAAAGTAAGGCTATAGACTCAAGCATAGACGAAGATAATGGATGTGAAATCTACATATATGACCATTTGAAGGGCCATTGCCCAATCTTGTTACATCTACAGGAGTATTGGGTAGGTGCCTTAAATCTAAAGTTTGTGCAAAAGCACATGCTTGGAAGATTCCCTCTCCCACAAGGTAATTATAGACAATCCCACAACTGATCATACCATCCTAAGGGGACTTATTACTAGCCTCAACATGGTCATCAACCATAGTGGCAACAACCACAGTCATGGGGGAGGCAATCACTAGACCAACCTTACCCTTATTGCTAGCCAAACCCATGTAAATATTATGTTTAACAATCTATTTTCTTAACTAGTTCTACTCCCCTCTACCTCAAATTAGTACTATCACTCTCCCAAATATCAACATCCGACAACATCTTACATGAGGTCACCACCTCACACCTCTCATCCTTTGGCATATCCTCAATATCCTCATACTCACATGTCAAAGCTAGTAACACAGGAAGGTTTGACATCACAATATCAACAAACAGATGCCACCTATGCTACAAATTTGCATAGACATGATGATACCAATGGGCCTCAATAACAATGTAGGAAACGTCCCTTCTAGAGGAAAGGCCATAATCTAAAGCAAACCATGCATGGTCCCACCACAACATCTAAGCCAGCACAATGCCAATCTAGTGCAATGCCTTCCTTTTCACAACCAACATGCTCTAACCCTATGCAAAAGCCAACAACCATTACTACTCCAACACAAGACATAAACAATTAACCTATCACTGTGGAAAGACAACAGAATCCATGCATCACTACTAATAGTAAAGGATGCAACTGTGGACCAGAAATTTAAAATATTAACACAACCCACAACAAAGCTAAGGAACAAGTATGTGAACAAAGACTAGTCTATGTAGTAGCCACTAAACTAGAAGACACCTAGTGGCTTAAAATGAGATTTTAAGATTATTTCAAAGATGCATGGAGACAATAGATCTGCTTAATAGTTCTAGACTTAAGAAAATGAACCAAATAAAGAACTTAGATGTATATATCTTACAAAATTAATAAATATTTTTCACCTACTTTTTGGTTTACACATTCTTTATTTTACATCTTCTTGTTTTCATGTTATTAATCTCTTCTAATTTTTTGTTTTACACCATCATTAGTACATTTTCTATTTCTTGAAAATTTTACACTTTCTTTTATATTTTTCTTTTTTTGGTGTGATTTTCTAATTTTTTGTTAATAAGTGCCAAGTACAGTGCTAAGGCATTGATTGAAGGTGGTGTGTACTATTTTTGTTATTTGATTATTGGTGTTTGGTTTCTAACTTTGAATTTCATTACAGATGATTAGGATATGGTTTCTTTTTCATGTAATAAGTAGTGAGTCCATAGCATCCACCCATCCACAAACTCTATGGTTTTCCTTGTTTTGGAAATGTGCAGTTCCTTTTTCATTAATGAAAATTTAACAAACTTGTAACTTTGGTAGTTTCTGGAATTGGGAAGGATTCAAAGCTTTGAATAGGGTGTGACTTCAATGGGATTCAGTATTCTTTATGCCTTTCTGTTTACTTGGGTGCATGTGTGTTTTCATGGATTTCTTACCATTCCATGTTGAC
The DNA here is from genome assembly GCA_015680685.1 of Gnetum montanum. Classification (NCBI taxonomy): domain Eukaryota; kingdom Viridiplantae; phylum Streptophyta; class Gnetopsida; order Gnetales; family Gnetaceae; genus Gnetum; species Gnetum montanum. The sequence continues at coordinate 85,669 of MNCI01001119.1, forward strand.
CAATAAAAGAAAGTTAAATAAGTCTTTGCACGGTTCTCATAAAAAAAATGGGAATTCAAAGCACACCTCTTAGATAAAANAATAAAAAAAATGGGAATTCAAAGCACACCTCTTAGATAAAATAAGTGCATACATCTTTGCATGGTGTGGTTTCCATTTCAAAAACAAATGATGGGAATTCAAAGCACACCCCTTAGAAAAAATAAATGGGCTATAAGCACTAGTTATGGAACTAGAAAGACATGTTACCCATGCTTGAAGGTTCCCTCTAACTAAGGCCTTTCCTCACCTCCTACTTCTTTTTTCTTCTCTAATATGGAATGGTGGTTGTTCTATGGGAGCACTCTTGTGTCTCAAGGGATGGACTAGTCTTAGAATGGCAATGCAAAGTCACTAAATGAGGTTGGTTTTGGTATGGACTAATGATGGATATTATTAAGTCATTTAACCATAAAATCCATAAGGGACTTCATGTGACCTTAATCAGGAACTCCATTCCACTCTCTCTCATCCATCTATGCTTTCCATGTCTCACCTCACTGCTAGTTTCATGTTCTTGTTCAATGTCCTGGTTTGCTATGTTGGAATTCTTAGGTAGTTTCTTTTGAGTTTCTATACTTAACCTTCTGTAACCATTAATCATCCACGGAGCCCATGGGCTCTTTGGTTTGAAGTTATGCAAGGGCATAAAAGGCCTATGCCTACTTTGGGGAGGATTGAGTTGTGTATCTTTTGGTTGGATTACTTAAGTCCTCTACCCTTAGACACTCTTACAATCAAATCCTTTTGTTTACCCCATCAATGACATCCAGATGTGTACATATTTATGAAATTTTTAGTAAAATTTCCTTTTTTATTGTTATAAATTATTACACACTCTTTAAATATTTTCTTGTGTTGAACTTTTTTAAATTTAGTGGACCTCTTATCTATTTTACCCTATTTGTCAGCCTTCCCACTAACACTCCTACAAGAATCAATCTACCACAATCACAACTTAGCCAAGTGTAACCATCGACAAGACAAGGCATTTGATATCTATGTGTTACACATTGCACACTAATTCCTGATTCTATTGTGATTGTAATGGAAAGCATGAACTGGAAGTGGGACTATCTTCACCAAGGATGATGCAGTAGTACCACACGACAAGGACCATTCATGATCGTTAGATCTTCTACCTTGTTCTTCAGCTACTAAGAGGTGTTCAATGTTAGTATTATCCAAGCTCTTCTCATGAACATCCAATTTTGTAAAAATTATAACTTCATATACTTGGACACTTAAAGTCTATCTATTCCATCTAGTTAGTTTATATGTCAGTCAATAATCCCATACCTTCTCAATATTTTGTAAGGAACTTGTTCCTCCTCTTCTACACTCGAGGATGTGTTTTTGTTCAATCATGGGGGTATGATGAAACATGTTTTTTCATCAACTTTAACATCAGGTATCTAACATCGGAGACTTAACATCAGCTATCCAATGTTGGGCTCAAGTTGCAATGTCGAGTATTCGATGTTGCGGGGTATGGATTGGCCCATAAATATAGTGCTTGGCCACATAGTTTAGGCAATAGTTTTGCATTAGTTTTTTATAGTTTTATCAATAGAGTAGTCATATTCTTGCAATTTTATTTCATAATCTTATAGAATAGTCAGTGAGTGCCCATAGAGTGGATCTAAGTCAATTGTATGGAGTCTTATTCAAGTGGCAATGTACCTGGACATAGTCCATGAATGACAATAAGATCAAATTGATTCTTATTCATTATAGCACTCTAAATTTGATTAGATTTACTTTCCATGCCATTTACTTTTCATGTACTTAGTTAATATTTACATTTTAATGAATGTTAATTAATTAAGCACATAAGTATGATTGCTTCGAGCATGCATATGGCTCTTGGTAATTCCAACAATGCTTAACATTTGGTAATCCAGTAGCATTATGTGTTCAAGATGTGCATAGGAAGTGGGATTAGATACTTATGTTAGAGTAGTTAATTATTAATTAGCAATTAGATTAGTTGAATTAATTATAAATTAAGTTTCAACCTTTTTTGACCATAAAATGATAAAATATAATGTAATAAAAATCATATGTCTCACTCTAGACTAAACCATATGTGACAAAGCTACCACTAGTCCAAGTGGAAGACATCAAACTGTAATCAAGGCATAGCAATCTAGATGCCATAACTAGTCCCATCCATGGAATTCGATTGGATCATGTGTGAACACTTGTGATTTCTATGGTTGGACGTAGGGATACCTCACCACTCATCAGTGGCCTTCTACCTCCCACATGGTTCGAGGACCATAGGGGTGTAGTGAGTTCTCTACTCCTTGTGTCTTCGGAATCACACTAGCATGGTAGTTCCATGCATTAGTAATAGAAGGCTATGACCTTCCTCATTACCCCACTTGGTAGGACCTTACCTAGAAGTGTTTTGTAGTTCAACTCTACATTGGGATGTAAGCTGGTTATGTCATGGGATGTGCTATGGGATGTTGTATGCACTTGTGAGAGTGCAATGCCAACTACTAACATGCAGTGATAAATCTAGAGGGTTTAGCTAGTATTCCTCGTGGTATCCATGTAAGTGGAGCAAGGGAGTGCTATCTAGCTTTTATTAGTGTTACACATTTAAGATACTTGAAACACCACTCATGTCACATGCTAACACTAACAATTTGTTTGTTGGCTTGTGTTTCAAGACTATTAATAGCTGAGGTGTATACCTCTCAAGTTCTATCCCAAATCTAAACTTGCTCTAAGAGACTCTTGGAATGTAAAATAACGTTGTTATAGAAGGAACCTCTTTTTGATAAACTATTTGATGATATTATATTTTTTAAAAATTTCATAACCTAACCATGTAATGAAGAGTCCTAGCATACAAACATTTTGAATTATCTAGTATCACAATAGATACCCTAAGATTGTGATAGACAAAAGTAATACTAATAGTTTATACATTGTGTTAAATATTACATGGAAATCAAAAACAATTGTACAAAATTTATGTATATGGTATATTTCATTGACGAATTCTAAACAATGGATAATAGAAAATCTTGAAAGGTTTACATGGTGGGCTATGTGGTAGCCATTAGATTGGGAAATGTTCTACTACTAAGATTTTTGTTGGTTAAATATTTTTAACCAAATTTGTTCAAATATGCTCATTATTATGGATTAAGTTGTGAATAATATGAATAATATGGAAACATAACTATTACATACAAGGGGCCTCAAAAATTGGTCCAACCATTCAAATTGTTTAATATCTAGGCATAGATTTCATGTGACTATTCACACTAACAGAAAATGCAAACTCCTCTATTATAACATAAGTCAATTAAAATTGAATTTTTATTTATATTTGTTAAGATCCTCTTTGTCACATCCCTATTCCCAAATGATGTTTCTGCATAATGAAGATGATGCCTCTTCATAACAAGTGTTATTATTATTGTAACAAGACTTGAAAGGGTAATTATAATTAAGACTAGAAAAGGCATGTTGTAATAATGAACTTGTCTCTTGAGGTAACCTTTGGGGGTTTGACTTAAGTGCCAAACATGGAATGGTGGAGCTAGTATAAGCAAGTCACGAGAGCTAGGTGAAGCAGGAAAAAAAGTGAACTGGCCATCCCTTTTAGGTGGGCTATAGGCCTAACCATGGTGGCAATGCTAGATTGTCTCTAAGGGATAGATGCCAAAGGAAGAAAACCCAAAGGAACACTCTTAGAGCACAATTTCGATATGCTATTCCATATCAATAAAGCATTATGTTTTTTCTCTTTCTAAATTTTTCCTATTATTTTCTTTATACATAATGTTGACTATCACATATATTTCTTATTTGGTATATTTGCTTCATATGCATAATTTCTAATATATTGTATATTTAATGTTTGCCATGACATCCAAGAACAGAATGTCACACTCATAGATCTATTGGATGGAGTAGTTTCAAAATTTATTTTTACAATATCTTTATTTTAAATCCATAAGTTAGTGATTTCCACTAGGATTGAACTTATGATATAGGTTTCCAAGGCTCTTACCACTAAGTTAACACCTCATTACTAGTTTGTATTGACAAAAAAATGGATAAATTCTTCCAATAAGACATTTTTCATAAATTTGAGATGTTTAGAAAGTTGATTTCTAATAAAGGAATCCACTTTAGTAGAATAACATTTTCCAATAAATGAAATTATTAAACATTAATCATAAACTATCTTCCTATATAATTGCAAGCTATTAGATAAAAAGAAGTTGCTAATAAAGAGATTACATGTAAGATTTGTAACTACAAGAAGAATAGGGCCAATAGGTTAAATAAACCATCATGAACCTATAAGACTGCATGGAAACTAGCTATGGGATACACTTTCTATTAACTAGTCTATGAAAAATTTCTTAAACATCTAACCTTGCATGCACTTAAAATGGTAGCTATGGCTTTGAACTTAATTATAAATATAGAAATGTCATAGAAAGAACAATATAAGGATTAAAAGCATCATCTTTATCATCCTAGCCTCATCCCAACAAAAGGAAGTTGACTAAATAGAAGCATTGAAAACATAGATAGAAAACCAAATTGATGTACACTAAAGCATTTGTAAAATTGTTATTATAAACACTAAAAAATTATGTACTTGATGAGTGGTGAGATACTCCTACACTCAACCATATGAATATGAGCGTAGCACGTGTGATCTGGTCGAACTCTGCAGACTAAGTGCCTACACGCCTTATGGAGCACTTCAGGTTAATTATTTGTTGTCTTCCCAAACTTACTTGTATTTGTCATGGTTGTATGGTTAAGTAAGTCTGAGGTATATGATTTTTATGTCTTTTCTGTTTTATCTCCTATGCTGACAAGGTGAAGGGTGAAGAGACTAATTAACTAACTTTAACTAACTAAATAAGCCTTAATTAACCTAGCATCAGTATCCGTTCCCACTTACCATTCACACCCTGAACCAATGCTACCTTGGTTACCAAACGCTAGTCGTTGCTAGGATCACCAAGCGTAACGCACATGCTTAAAGCGGTTGTACTAAGGCACTTAACTAGCAGAGAAGGGTTGAGAGAGATTTAATGAACTAATAAAGCATTTAAATGGTAAACAATAAATAATAGTAAATAAAATCCTATTTAGCCTATTCCATGCACTGCAAGGTTTATCCAAGAAGTTCGTCTTTATTGCCATACACAAACCTATGTTCAGGTACAATATTTTCTCGAATAAAGATCCACTCAATTTGGAGCTCCTACTACGGGCACATGGAAAATATTCTATCTCTGGATGGATCAAACTACTAGAGTTTTGCTACGGTCTAAGCCTAGGATGAGAAAAAAGGGAGAGCCACTTCTTAATTATAGAACTGGAGGTGGACCGTGATATTGCGTATGTGATATAGTGGAGGACGTGACATCATGTATGTGATATCGCGACCCATGTGATATTGTATCCCATAATACCCCCATGACTAAATAAAAAATCATCCTCAAGTTCCTTACAAAACATTGGGAAGGTATGGGATTATTGACTCAAAATGGAACTAATGGTATGACATGTGAACGAATCATCATTACAAAACAAGACAAAATTAGTGTTCATGATAACAAGAGTAAACACCTTATACATTTGACATCAGGCTTTATTTGGTAGCTGAGAAAGAGAGAGAGAGACAATTTTTACTGCTACCAACACCAAGATTATGCCTTTCGTTGTCTATCCATAAGCGCACCATTAATCTTGCTCCTTGCATAGCTTCTTCAGCACTGCTCCATTCCAAGTGTTCCCTCTAGATCCAATCCGTTGGTGTATGATTGCCATTTGAACACACAACACAGTCTTGTATTAGCAAGGGTAAATGAATCATAATGCAGTTGATACCTTGCTTCGGTGTAAGTCCATTGGATGAGTTGTGGTATGGCTAATACAAGTATAGAGATATATTCATGGTAACTACTGAAGGTGTAGGGGTTAGGAGAAAATAAAAAAAAATTTGGGTTTGAAACCCCATGACTAAGAGCGAACCTCCGATAGTGATAGAATGGAGAAAGAAAAAGAACAAGAAAGATGGAGAAAAAGAGACAACTATGACATTGAGGAAATGGATGTCAAGATGGAAATGAACAAAATAAAAGAGATTGCAAAAATGTTAGGGGAAAGAATTTAACTAGTGTACCAAATAGGAATGTCAGTGGGTCCTCCCCAAAGCAGGCTCATGCCCTTAATGCCCTGACAAATCCACATTCAAAGAGTCTGTAGGCTCTGGGAATGTCACGTGGAACAAGAGTTAAAGTCTTAACTACAAGAATTTACCAAAAAGAAAACAATGCGTCAACCAAAATATATACTAATGATACAACTGACAATGAGGTGAACAATGGAGAAAAGGATGGAGAGAAAAGAATGGAATAGAATCCCAAGAACAAGGTGGTGTACATCCCCTTATGTAGTTCATGGTTAATTTGATTTAGCAAGTCCCATTCCAAGTATGACCTCAAAAAAACCACATCTAGTGACTTCACATCAATGCATTTGGCCAATCCATCCCTGTGAAGTAGCAAGAATGCCTGCCCAAAGAGCCACCACCATTCCAACGAAATGAAGGAGGAGATAATGGAAAGCAAGAAGGGCCTTAGTTAGAGGGAACATTTTTATTTTAGTTCCATAACTAGTGCTTGTAGCCCAAATTATTATTTCATCTAAGGGTTGTGCTTTGAATTCTCACTCTTTTTTTTCTTTTGAATTTTATATGTTTATGCATGAGAACCACACCATGCAAAGACTTTGTTATTTTTATTTGCTCAGCTTCCCAATGATTGAGTAATGTCGAAATGGTAAGAAAACTCAAGAAGAAAACATCCAAGCACCCAAGAGAATGGCCAACACAAAAGCATCAAGTTCCCTTGAAGTCACACCCTTTTCAATCCTTAAGTCCTTCCTTAGTTTGAGAAATACCCAGTCATCGATTTGTTATAGTTCTTATTTAGAAAGGGATGGTAGATTTCCAAGCCAAGAGAGACCATAGACACTTGTGGATGGATGGATGAAGTGAACTCATTGCATGCTATATCAAAAGAACCATACCTTAGTATCAACATCATAACTTAAAGGTAAAAACCAAACATTAGCAATCAATATAAAAACAGTTCATACCATTATTAAGAACACTTATTAAATGAAAAACTTACAAGGTGGGTAACACACACATACACAAAATGAAAAAGTATAATGATGTTGGAAAACAAAAACAAGAAAAGTTAAAGAAATTTGTAAAAAAAAAATTTGTAAAACAAAAATGTGTAAGACAAAAATGTGTAAGACAAAAATGTGTAAAACAAAATTGTGTTAAAAAAATTAAAAGAACTAAGGGTCCCAAATGATCAGCATAGGTGGCCATGCCCCCCATGACTGAATGGAAAGGAAGAGATCCAAAATAAGGAGCGTGGTTGTCCGCTATCAGAGGTGTAATTTGCACTGGCTGTTCATGGTTCACAGAATGGTTTGTTTTGTTGCACATTGACCAGTAATTTCTTATCAGGGTTTCAGGCTTGTATATTATCATGGCTCCCGAGAGAAAGGTCGTATGGATAATGTAGGGTCCTTCCCACAATGTTTGAAATTTCATACATTGTGGGACATGCGTAGGGTTCCAGTAAAGGACCTTGTCTCCTAGTTGGTACTTCACCCTTCGAATTCTTAAGTCATGACGTTGTTTATTATGTGCCTTATGCAACTCATTTGAAAATAGGGCAACCAATCGATTCTCATCTACCACGTTGAGAGCTGTCAATCGTTGTTTTTGTGCTAGGTCGAGGTCAAGGTTGAGGTTACAATGGATAGTGTATGGAACTTAGTTTGTACAGGGAGCTTTGGTAGTTTTTCGTATACTAACTCATAGGGAGAGTAGCCTATAGGGAGTTTCCAAGTGGAGCGGTACGCCTAGAGAGCGTCATTTAGTTTCATGCTCCAATCTTGCCTAAATTTGCTAATTGTTCTTGTTAATATTCTCGTAATCTCCCAATTAGTGACCTCTACTTGGTCATTAGCTTGGGGGTGGTAAGGTATGGTCAATTTATGTTCAACCTCTAAGCGTTGCATCAATTTGCTAAAGGTTGCACCTATAAAATGTGTTCCATTATCAGAGATGAGTGCATGTGGCACACCAAACCTGTTTACGATTTGTTGTTGTAAAAATCATGTAGCCATAGACGATGTGCAGTCTGTTACAGTAGCTGCTTCAACCCATTTGGTTAAATAGTCAACAACAACAATGATATAAGCCTTCCTGTTGAACATTGGCGTAATGGATCCCATAAAATCTATTCCCCAAATGTCGAAAGGTTCCAAAGGTTGAATCCATTGTTACGGGCCCTCCATTCTAGTAGTCATTCCATCATCACGTTGATAGTTCTCATAGGATTGGGAAAATTTATTGGCATCCTAAAATAACATTGGCCAGTAATATCCTACAAGCAGGATCTTAATGGCTGCTTGTCTCCTTGCATAGTGGCCTCCACAGGGACCCTCATGAGCATCCTAGAGAACTTTTAATTGATCCTCATCAGGCACACACCATTGAACCTAGCCATTAGGATAGACTTGATAGATTTTCCCTTTATTTCCATGAAGTACTTGGTTTTGTAAAGAAACTATTGTTTCTTCCTAAAGTCCAACCCTTATGATGTTTGTTGGGAAAGGAGATAAGTAAGAATGTTACTATACCAAGTTTTTCCCATGGGTTGGTTATTCACTACACTGACAAAGAGGGTTTCAGCAGGAAAGTGATTAAATATGACATATTCATCCTCTTTGTTGTCCCAATGCAACCAAGATAAGTGATCTGCAACTACATTCTTACTGCCTTTGCGGTCTACTATCATTAAATCGAACTCCTAAAGGATTACCAACCAACGTATGATACATGGGCTAACCGTTGGCTTGTTCATGAGAAACCTAATTTCACTATGATCTGTATGGATGTATACTTTGTAGGCCAATACATAGTGCCTAAATTTGTCTAGTGCAAACACTACAACCATTAATTCCTTTTCCATAGTTGTGTAGTTCAGTTGTGCATTGGTGATACTCTTACTCTCATAGTGGATGTAATAAGGGCATTTGTGTTCATCTAATTGTGTTAGTATGGCTCCTAAGGCATAATTAGATGTATCAGTCATTATATGAAATGGTCTGGACCAGTCAAGGGTTTGTAGAATAAGGGTTTCCACAAGCCTTTGTTTTAGGGTTTGAAATGATCGTTCACATTCCCTGGTCCATTCAAAGGATGCATCTTTTTTCGTTAATTCTACCAATGGTTTGGAAATCTTGGAGATGTTCTCAATGAATCTCCTATAGTAGCTAGTGTGTCCAAGGAATGATTAGACATCTTTGACTATTTCTAGTTGTCAAATATTCCTTGGATGACCTTAACTTTTTCTAGGTCCACCTCTATTCCTGATTGTGAAATTTTATGTCCTAATACTACGCCCTCTTGAACCATCAAATGGATTTTCTACCAATTTAGCTTTAGGTTGGTTTCAACACACTGTTTCAGTACTTGCTCTAACCAGTCTAGAGCTTGATCAAAACTTGTCCCATAAGTGGAGAAGTTGTCCATAAATACTTCTACTCTATTACCTATTTGTTGTTGAAATATGCTTAGAACTAATCGTTGGAACGTGGAAGGGGCATTGCACCAGCCAAATGGCATTTGTTTATATGCAAACGTTCCCCAAGGACTGGTGAACATTGTTTTGGCTTGGTCTTCTAGTGCAATTTGTATTTGGTTGTATCCACTATAACCATCCAGAAAACTGTAGTAGCGATGCCCCGCTATAGTGTCTAAGACTTGGTTAACAAATGGCAATGGGAAGTGATCCTTGAATGTTGCCATATTTAATAGCCTAAAATCTGTACATGCCCTCCATTTGCCTTCTTTTTTCAGTATGATTACTAGAGGACTATCAGCAATGGAATAAATGAACCCAACCTTGAGAAGTTGCTCTATTTCTTCTTTCACTATTTGTTTCAACTTTGGGTTCAATCGCCTCTGCGGTTGTTTTCGAGGCTTCATGGAGGGGTCTATGTAAATCCTATGTTGGCATATCCTAGGATCTATTCCAATTAATTTAGGATATGACCAAGCAAAGGCTATTGACCATTTATTTATCACCTTCACCAAACTCTCTTTTTGCTTGGGAGCAAGCTCTACATTGATGATTACTGGTTTTCCATTTTTAAGGGTCATGTATTCTAGACCGGTGGGCAACATTTTTAAATCTAGGGGCTCTTGTTTAAATTCCTCAGGAATCTCCAACTTTCCCCAGTTAATGTTTTCAGAATTAAGGGTTGGAAGTTAGCAACGAACTTGCTCAAGTGCATCTGTGCTAGCAATGTAAACACTAGTTATCCCCTCAGTTAGTTCCATGCATGTTATCGAGTTGCTCTCTTGATCAACCATCTGAAACACCACTGATTTCAGCTTAGCACTTTAATTGAAAATGATTCAAGCCATTTTAAGCATTCGAAAAATTATCTAGATCATACAAGTGGATGGTTTGCATGTGTTATAAATATAAAACAATTGAAAATTTCCTGTGGCAAAAACAAAGGCCTTTTCGGAGAAGGGCCTCTAAGACTTCCTTCTTGCTCACACAATTTTGGCAGCATATATTATCTTATTGCTGTTGCAACAATTTATTGTTTTTCATTGCTCATCTGCATTCGTGGATGTCTTGGCTCCATTGTCCACAAAAAAATTCCAAATCCAGAACGACGTCCAATTATAGATTCTGGGAGTGGAAGATGGTGCCATTTTGTACAGTTGAATTCTCCGAGAGGGACATTGTGCAGGGTCTGCACTAGGACTGCATCATTGGAAGTGGTGGATCAGGGGTAGTTTACAGAGTCACACTGCCAGATTCCATACCTATTGCTGTCAAACACATGCATAATTTGAACATGCATTGCCAGTGGATTAGAAGCGGAGCTGCATATCTGTGCTGCAATCAAACATTCAAACATTGTCAAAACCTTGTGCTGCATCTTGGCCCCTGACCCGACGTTGTTGGTGTATGAATTCATTGAAAATCTCAGCCTCTATGACCATCTTCATGATGATGATTCTGGAACAGACAATTGGATATCAACAGTGCTGCTATTAAGGATTACCCTCCCTGCATGCCTACCATTTCTTTGCTGCGCTGCCACGTTGCTGGTCTCTTTTCCACCGATGCGTCGCTACTCCCGCTACTGCTCCATTGCCCTCTGCGCTCCCGTGGCCTCACCCGCATTGCTGTTGCGCCGCCACATTGCTGATTCTCCCGCTACTACTACCTCTCTGCACTGCCTTCCACCGCTGCTTTTCTCTCTACTGCCGCTATTTCCTCCCTATCGATGCTATTTTCTGCGTTCCCGCGGCCTCCACGTCGCTCGCCATGCCACCACGTCGCCGTGCTGATTCTGTCACGTCTCTGTCTTTTCCGCCACGTTGCTGTGCTGCCTGCTGCATCTCTGTCTTTTCCACATTGCCTAATGTCTCTGTTTCTGTGCTGCCACTGTTCTCTGCCTATCATCACTGCTTCCTCTGCCCCGTCGCGTCGCTGCTCCCTCCTGTCTGCTGCATTGTCTCCCGCTACGCTGCCGCTGCTGTGTCGCTCCTCCTACTATCGCTGCTATGTCACAACTCCTACTGTCGCTGCTGCGTCATTCCTCCTACTGACACTGCTACATCGCTGCACCACCAGGCATCACCGGCTACTGTCCTCCCCGATGATTAAAATTTTTTTACCAAACATTAGAAAATTCCAATTTTCCAGCCACTAACGCAGAAAACAAAAAATAATAATAATTTTTAATCAAGGAAGCCACTACTGGACATAATCTTTCCAAATTTTCTAAAGTTTTATAACTTGAGGGCTTGTTTTTCTAATTATTTGTATTTTTATGGGCTCAAATGACCCACAAGTTGTAAGGTACATTGAACTTGGTCAAAGCAAACCCTAGCCAAAACCCTAGCCCAAACCTATAAATGCCCCATCAATTCACACAAATTGGGAGGCAAAAAGGAGGTAAAGAGAAGCAAAGCAAAAGCAGCAAGAAGGAGAAGAAGATTGGAAGAGGCAAAGATTGGAGAAATTGGCGATTCCGAAGGAGGAAAGAACTTGCAATCCTTAGGCGCTTGGCACATTCGATTTTTGGTCTCCAAGTTCTTCTCACATCATGGCATCATCATGTCATATCTTTCTAGGGCTAGGCATTTGACTTGCCATTCACACTTGTGCAACTACGCTTTGACCGGTGTACATTTTTCTAAAACAATATAATACAATTTCATTATTGCCTCCCATTTACAGTATTTAGTTCTGTTTATGCTTTACAAATATAACTTTGTTTATGCTTTATTCATAATTCTGTACGCTTTATTTACATTTCGTATCATTGTTTATATTCCGTTTACATCCTGTTTACAATAACCCCAGCGCTAGCCATAGCTTACACTCGGGGAAGTCCTTGGTTGATTTGCGTGCGAACCATCCAAGGCACTCTGCCTTCGTCCCCTTTTCCAGCTTGCCCTCAAGCAAAGGTAGGGTTAGCTGTGGCTACCCGACGATCTCTTGGTGTCTGTTTCCATTCTAGCCTTACACCGATGATTTAGGTCAGTACAATTTTTGGCGCTAGAAGGAGGGCCACTTTCTTATCATTGATTAAAACCTCACTACCTATCAAAACTCATCCATCTTGCCCATCTGAGTCTCTTCATCCCTGTTGATCACACTAAGCTTGTGTCACTCCACACTACAACTGCTTACGATCCAACTCCATTTCCATTCACATTTATCATGGAATCTTCCCAAGTTAACCCAGTAACACTACCAATTGCTTCAAACCCTGTAACTGCTACGGAGTCTATAACCGTTATTGAACACATAAATCCTCAAGGCCCTACATGCCAATCCCTCAGGCTACAAGGCAAGGGCCCTACTCACGCAACTCTTACACCCGAACAATATAACTTCATTTGTGTAAAAATCCAAGCCAACTTGCCCATTGATCGTATAGAGAGGGAAGCTAAGCGAGAATATGAATTCATCCATAAAGGAGGATGTGAGTTTATCCCTTCAGCTTTTGACATAATCCCACTATCTGAAAACCATCATAAACTCATATCCCAACTTCTTATGACTAGAAGTCAAGCCTTACAACTACCTCCCATAGAGCCTCAAGATGAAGAAGATGACTTTGCAGCCCAATCTGAACATGGAGAATCATACCATACTGTTAGCCCCCATGCCCACACAAACCTATTATCCCATCCTTTCCTAGAAGAAACTATGTTTCCTTCTTCATCCACAAACATTCAAGCACCTGTTCCCCATTCCATCCCTATCTTCTCCGTGCTCAATAACATTCACTCTGATGCATCCACTTCCATCATTCCTCCACCAGTGCAGTCCCAACAACTCCCCCAAACCAACGCAGGGTCAATCCTCCAACCTCAAGTAATTGGAATACCGTCAGTCATACCAGCTTCCACATCCACCCATTACATACCCCAGATGCAAATTCATAGGGCACCATTGATTACTCCTACCCAACATGTTCAAGGTGTTGCCTCACAACATGTGGCTGGGCAATGGGTTCCACCAGTAGTCTCAGTCCCGAATACCATCCCACCACAACAAATGTTAGCCCAACAACCTGCTTTTCCACAAACAATGCAACAATTAAACCATTATCATCCACAATCAACTCAATCCATTGGTTTGCCTACCGCCCAAGAATGGGCAGACACACAAAAAATGATGCACTCGTTGGCAGAAGAATTAAAACGCCTTAAAACTTTCAACAATGAGGAAGTCAAGGTACTAGATTTCTATCAAGATGACCCAATTGACCCCTCAGTTCCACCCTTGACCTTGCCAAAAGGAGTCTCATTACCTCAACTGACCAAGTACAATGGAGAAGGAGACCCAAATGCCCACCTAGTGACATTTAGAACCGAAAGCCTTCTACTTCAAGCATGGCCTCATGTAATTTTGCGAGTGTTTGCAATGTCCTTAACCAGAAAAGCCTTAGACTGGTACCGATCTTTACCCCGTAGCTCCATATCTTCTTTAGAGAGTTTGTTGCATCAGTTTGTCACCTGTTTCAAGTACAACTTAAAACCTGAAGGCACATTAGATAGCTTGATTCAAATTAAACAAGCGCCTTTAGAGCCAGCACAAAAATTTATCCAAAGGTGGAGTGCAACCTTAAACGAACTTCACGAACCTATCCCCAAAACATATTTACTCACTATCCTCAAATCAGCCGTGAATGACTTTATTAAGTCAAAAATTTACTACCTAAAAGCTTGCACATTGAGCCAAGCATTCATACAAATCGAAGACATAGAAGAAGTGGCACAATCAAGCAATGACCCAGCTTATGTGGCCTACAAAAACCAACATACTTGTAAGCAAAACACAACTGAGGCAATAGTAGCCGCAATGACAAAAGCAACCAACTGGGACCCAAAAGCTAAGCAACCTAAAGCCCTAGCTAACAAAGCCACCAAAATTGATGCCAACTCACCTACATCGACAGGGGCCACCCCAAAACCCAACTTTCAACACAAGGACCGCTCAAAGTATACACCACTACTAATGCAACCCTCTCAACTATTGGAGCAACTCTTGAAAGCTGGGAAAATCCAACACAAGCACGTGTTAGAGATTACTTGCCAGAAACATGACAGGTACTATGAGCTATTAAGAAACCCCACCTTAGCAGTACCAAATGAGCCTCTGGTCCCACAACATTTTAAATTGGACCAATACTGTCATTACCATCAAATGGCTAGTCACAGTACAGACAACTGTCGTGCCTTGCAAGATGACCTGCAGGGAATGATAGAAGAAGGCCAATTAATGATTGACATGACAAGTCAATCCAACATAGACGATGCATCCTATGTCATAAACTCAATTAGCATAGGTGGAAAGCCCAAACCTGTGCAAAAAACTTTTTTGATCCGTGTGCCTCCCAGTAAGGCAAGGATTCCCCTAGCCTCCACAAACAAGAGGCCTCCCTTTGTTATCAAGGTACCACCCCAGGCACCCACAACACCCTTTGTGGTCAAGGCTCCACAGACATCGTCCGCGAAGACGTTAAACTAGCATGATTCATCTGCTAAGACGTTAAACTGGCATGACGCAGCAACAAAAACCACTAAGCAACCTTTCATCATAAGAGTGCCACAACGAGATGACCCTTCACCTACACAAAGCCCAATAGTGGACAACATCTCGATCCCTCCTCCTCCAAGGGTTGACCCCACTAGCAACCCGGCTAGGCCCACCAAATGGGAACGTAAGCACCTCACAACTCCCATGATTGAAGCAAAGGCCACAACTAGCAAACAACAACTGAACACTGGGGCCCCTACCCCCAAGCAAACCAAGCCTAAGTCCCCCTCCCGAGAGGTCTATCTCTCAAGCTTCACGGAGGAAGTTAAAACCAACACAATAGCTAATGAAAAGGACTTTGTAGCTGCACTAACCCAAGTAAAACAAGTGCTAAAACAGAAGAACACAACGATGAGTTTGTACAATCTGGTCATGACTTTAACCACTCACCGCGAAGCCTTGGCTCAAACTTTAGCATCCATTCCTGTTACAGAGGACATCCTCGCAAACAAAGAATCCATCTGTGCAACAATTTCGCAATAGACACAACAAGGATTAGGTCCAACAACCTTAGCCTTTTGTAATGATGCAGTTAAAGTCAACCCCAAACGAGGGGAAGTCACTACAGCTCCACTATCCATTAGCATTCATGTTGGGTAGTGCACCATCCGCAGAGTGCATGTTGACGATGGTGCAACAACGAACGTAGTCCTGTACTCCATCATCGACAAGCTAGGCCTGGTAGATGAAATCAAGCCAACCAAAACCACATGTCTAAAATCCTTCAATGGATCACATGTCATGGTCAAGGGTACAATAAACTTAGCCTTTTGTAGTGGGAGAGCAATTCCCCACTAGTGCAGATTTCACTATCATAGAGGAGATGCCAGGTTTCAACATGATTCTAGGCAGGCCTTGGCTAGCTCAACTAAAGGCCATCTCCTCTCCCATCCACCAAGAAATCCACCTTCCATACGAAGGTGGTCAAGTTATCATCCATGGTGATAACGTTT
>MNCI01001119.1:102725-126940 GCA_015680685.1 Gnetum montanum
GCCATGACATGAAACTAGCATCCAGAGTCCACTAAGACTATAAACTAGTTTGCCTCTTCATAGTCCGCCATGACTATAAACTAGCAATGCACCGTCCGCTACGACGCTAAACTAGCACCGTCCAAGGGGTTATGATGTGAAACTAACCCACGACAGTCCGCTAAGACTATAAACTGGTGACATCATTGATGACCAAGAAAAACTTGAAAAGATCTGTTGTTGCAGTTGGCCGCTCCTATTCCACAAAGACTTGTTGCATGATTCATCTCATGGGGCCTAATGAATCTGATGTTGTTCATGATTCTGTTTGCTTTGAAAGCTGCACATGATGACTCCATCTCCTTGTTTAAAGTGTTTAGCTGACTTCTTCATTTGTGGTTTTCTTGTCTTCTTGGAGTTGTGTTTGCAGGATGACACTTCTGAGGCATTCATGCATAGATGCACTTCATCATGATGACAAGGTATCATGTTCTTCCTGACGCACGCGACTGGGCTAATCAATTCGTTCATAAGTACATTCCGGACTCCCGATGCATCCCCTATTTCCCCATCATGCTCCCTTATCCTATTACACCCCCCCTTAACACATTTTGCTCACCTCAAAACTCTTGATACACTATTGCACACTATAGCTCTTTAAGCAGTTGCGACATGAAACACAATACACAATACATGATGCAAAATGGAAGTGCTCAAATACGAGCATGGCACAAAAAACAAGCTCTTTCACAAAGAACAAAAAAAAGACAAAAAGAAAGCAAAAACCCAAAAAAAAAGAAAAAAGACAAAATACAAACAAAAAAAGAACAAAAAAATGGTCAAAGAGCAAAATGCATGGAAAAGGTCTTCAAGACCCCGTTGACATCATAAACAAAATACTATTGGCCATTCTCATACAAGCCCCAGGCGAGAAGGTAGTTGTCTTGAAAAAATAGTTACACTCGTGTCCCAAAGAGACCATGTTGCACATCATTACGTGGCTTTGGCTATTTAAAATGGGCCCCGCAAATACTCTATAAGAGTTATGTTTCTCCAAAGAACACACCTCCTATGTCTTGGTTCCGAGTCTACTGAACACTAGCTATGGACAAGGACCAAAAATACAGCTCATGCATAAGAGAGCACTCCTCTCCCACAAATCCCAACAGTAATCATAACCCTTAACCTTCTAGCTTCCCCGGTTGCAACTGATTCCCTTGCATCTTGAACCACATCCCCTCAATCCCATGTACTTTTGAAAATGGTGCGATGACATCCAGCCAAGGGTTGATGGTTAATGTTTGGTACTTGGTCATTCATGGTGTTTTTGCACTTCTTTGTCAACGCCTTTCGGGTGAATTCCTCCAGACATCAACAAAGAGGGGCCAATGAAACACCACTAATTTCAGCTTAGCATTTTAATTGAAAATGATTCAAGCCCTTTTAAGCATTCAGAAAATTATCCAGATCATACAAGTGGATGGTTTGCATGTGTTGTTATAAATATAAAACAACTAAAAATTTCCTGTGGAAAAAACAAAGGCCTTTTTGGAGAAGGGCCTTTGAGACTTCTTGCTTGCTCACACAATTTCGGTAGCATATATTATCTGATTGCTATTGCAACAATTTATTATTTTTTATTTCTCATCTACATTCATGGATGTCTTGGCTCCATTGTCCACAAAAAAATTTCCAAATCCAGAACGACGTCTAATTACAGATTCTATGATGGTGCCATTTTGTACAGTTGAATTCTCCGAGAGGGACATTGTGCAGGGTCTGCACTAGGATTGCATCATTGGAAGTGGTGAATCAAGGGTAGTTTACAGAGTCACACTGCTAGATTCCATACCTATTGTTGTCAAACACATGCATAATTTGAACACATGTTGCCAGTGGATTAGAAGCGGAGCTACATATTTGTGCTGCAATCAAACATTCAAACATTGTCAAAACCTTGTGCTGCATCTTGGCCCCTGACCCGACGTTGTTGGTGTATGAATTCATTGAAAATATCAGCCTCTATGACCATCTTCATGATGATGATTCTGGAATAGACAATTGGATATCGGCAGTGCTGCTATTGAGGCTTACCCTCTCTGTGTGCCTACCATTTCTTTGCTGCGCTGCCACGTCGCTGGTCTCTTTGCCGCCGATGCGTCGCTACTCCCGCTACCACTCCATCGCCCTCTGCGCTCCCGTGGCCTCACCCGCGTTGTTGATTCTCCTGCTACTACTGCCTCTCTACGTTGCCTGCCGTCGCTACTTTTCTCTCTGCTGCCGCTGTTTCCTCCCTGCCGACGCTGTTTTCTGTGTTCCCGCGGCCTCCACGTCGCTCGCCATGCCACCACATCGCCGCGCTGATTCTGTCACATCTCTGTCTTTTCCGCCACGTTGCTGCGCTGCCTGCTGCGTCTCTGTCTTTCCCGCATTGCCTGACGTCTCTATCTTTCCCATGTTGCCTGACGTCTCTATTTCTGTGCTGCCACTGTTCTCTGCCTATCATCACTGCTTCCTCTGCCCTGCCGCGTTGCTGCTCCCTCCTGTCTGCCGCGTTGTCTCTTGCTACGCTGCCGCTACTGCGTCGCTCCTCCTACTGTCGCTGCTGCCGCTCCTCCTACTGCCGCTGCTGCATCGCTACACCACCAAGCATCACCGGCTACTGTCCTCCCCGATGATTAAATTTTTTTTACCAAACATTAGAAAATTCCAATTTTCCAGTCCACTAACGCAGAAAACAAAAAATAATAATAATTTTTAATCAAGGAAGTCACTACTGGACATAATCTTTCCAAATTTTCTAAAGTTTTATAACTTGAGGGCTTGTTTTTCTAATTATTTGTATTTTTATGGACTCAAATGACCCACAAGTTGTAAGGTACATTGAACCTGGTCAAAGCAAACCCTAGCCAAAACCCTAGCCCAAACCTATAAATAC
This sequence comes from Gnetum montanum, assembly GCA_015680685.1. Taxonomy (NCBI): domain Eukaryota; kingdom Viridiplantae; phylum Streptophyta; class Gnetopsida; order Gnetales; family Gnetaceae; genus Gnetum; species Gnetum montanum. The sequence goes on from MNCI01001119.1 coordinate 105,643, forward strand.
CCCATCAATTCACACAAATTGGGAGGCAACAAGGAGGTAAAGAGAAGCAAAGCAAAAGTAGCAAGAAGGAGAAGAAGATTGGAAGAGGCAAAGATTAGAGAAATTGGCGATTCCGAAGGAGGAAAGAACTTGCAATCCTTGGGCGCTTGGCACATCCGATTTTTGGCCTCCAAGTTCTTCTCACATCATCGCATCATCGTGTCATATCTTTCCAGGGCTAGGCGTTTGACTTGCCATTCACACTTGTGCAACTACACTTTGACCGGTGCACATTTTTCTAAAACAATATAATACAGTTTCATTATTGCCTCCCATTTACAGTATTTAGTTCTGTTTATGCTTTACAAATATAACTTTGTTTATACTTTATTCATAATTCTGTACGCTTTATTTACATTTCGTATCATTGTTTACATTCCGTTTACATCCTGTTTACGATAACCCCAGCGCTAGCCATAGTTTACGCTCGGGGAAGTCCTTGGTTGATTTGCGTGCGAACCATCCAAGGCACTCTACCTTCGTCCCCTTTTCCAGCTTGCCCTCAAGTGAAGGTAGCGTCAGCTGTGGCTGTCTGACGATCTCTCGGTGTCTGTTTCCATTCCAGCCTTACACCGATGATTTAGGTCAGTACACCATCAACCACTAGGTGTTTTCTTGTTGTGTGGCTACTGCATATAGGCACTTTTGTATGTCAATATCTTGTGCACACTGATTGCATGTAGGCAATGTTAAACTTCGCATTACCCATGATTTCTGCATGCAATGGCACCCTGTGTCACTATATGTGATGCATGGAACTCTCTTCCTCTCAATCTTCCCAAAAGTATTTTTCTTGGATATTTCTAGGGAAAGATTATGGATTCCTAGGCATGCATCTATTGTACGCAGCCATGCTCTTCCCATTATTATTGGGAAATCCCCTTTGTCATTGTTTATTTAAATCACTAGAAAATTAGCTGGGTATAACCAACCACCCATGGTGGTAACAATGCCCTCAACCTGTCCCAAAGGAACAGTGATGGATTGGTCAACCAGCTCTAAGTGAATATTTCTCTTCTTGAGTGGAGGCAGGTTCCAAGTTTTATACAATTCTTATGAGATTAAGTTGACTACAAAGCCTGAGTCAAGAAGAGCCTTATGAGGTTTATTCCTAGCAACCTGGAGATAAATTATAGGGCTCCCAAGATCATATAATTTCTTGGGAAGGTGGCCTACCTTAATCCAATCGGTAACGGTATGTGTTAACATAACCATGTGCATTGGGTGCAATTTTAGCAACCTGGAGATAAATTACGGGGCTCCCAGGATCATATAATTTCTTGGGAAGGTGGCCTACCTTAATCCAATCGATAACAGTATGTGTTAACATAACCATGTGCATTGGGTGCAATTTTTGGTTTAAAGGGGGTCTCGAAACCTTATTTGGTATGGCGGTGTTTAGATGTTCAACTACTTGTGAGGGTGAGGGCTTAGTTGGATTATTGATTCTGAAGAAATGTCTTTTCAGTGTAAAATTATCAAGACCAACTAAGAATTGAGGATTGGAAGCCCTTGTGACATTGGATTGTTGCGGTTGAGTGGGAAATACCCTTGGCATTGTTGGAGCAATTGGTGGTGGAGCTACAAGTGTGAGAGGTGCGGCTGGATTTGGAGGATGGTATACATGTGGAGTGTCCCTTCCAAGAGGGGAAGTCTAATAATGTTCCTGAACTGGGTAGTGACATTATGAAGTTGTGTAACCCATAGAGTCACTTGGAGAAATCGGCTACTACACGTAGCAGCCATAAGAATTGGGTTTCCGGTAAGGGTATTGTAGTCTCGGTGGTGGCATCCCCCATGACTGCGGGTATTGCCACTGCTGGTGTTGCTTGATAGGTTGTGGTAGAGTTTCTCTTGGATAGTACATTAACGGTTGGTGAAACTACCTTGGGTTACCTTGGGGATAAGGTAACCTTCAGGGTGTCTACCGTTGGTCAAGTCTCAGGTTAAGTGCATACACCCCAGACTCTTGTAGATGTGAGATGATTGGACAACATCCCTTGGGATGGTCATATTGGCAGATCTCACATCCACCATCATTGTCTATATCCAAATCCACAACCTCATCAAAGATAGTTATTTTCCCCTTACCCTTGTCACATGCAGGGCCTAAATCTCTCCACTTTTTCTTGTCCTTGTCACTACTTCGTTCCTCCTTAAACTCCTCTATGATTTTCAGGACAAGTTCAAATCTACTATCCAAGGAGTCCTGTATTTGGTCTACCTTAGCCACCACTTCCATTGTTAGCTTCTGAAGTGACAAGGTTTTTCGATTCACCAACTCTTCGATTAGTGACTCATCCTCTTCATCGCAAAATCTCACTTCCCTCTTCTGGAGGGAAGGATCATGATTATATTCTTCTGTGCTCTCTCTTTTTTGTAGCTCCCCTTATTCTTTGGCTACTTTTTCCAACAAGTGATGAATTTCATGGGATCTAAGTTTTGATAGTCTCCCTTGGACATATGTCCCAAGGGTTCTCCTAGTTTCATACCTTAGCCCATCCACGAGATGGTGAAGTTGATCCCGTTGTGTGTAACCATGGCCTAGGCAACGATGTAGCAATGCATAGTAGTAGTCCATGGTAGCATCCAAGGGTTCATGGTTACCTTGTTTCTAGCCTTAGATCTGCTTACGCAAATTAGACACTCTGGAGTACATTTGATATTTATCGTTGAAGAGTTCTAACATCATACTCCATCTCCTAATGGTTTCTAGTTCTAAGGACCGGTACCAACTCTCTGCTTTCTTTATGAGTGTCCTGGGAAACAACTTCAATTTCTACCACTCATTCTCTATGTTCTGCAAGGCACACGCATCGTGGAATGCCTGTAAATAATTTTGCGGATTAGCGTTATACCCCCCTTCAAAGTGTGGGATGTTGTTCATGTCTAAATGCTTGATTCAACTATCTTTTTGATGCCTTGTTGCTATGCTCACTACCTCTATGATGTCTAGCATGCTTCGGGTTGCAAGTAGGGGTTCTTCATGATCATTTCTTTCATGACATCTATGATATCTACATTGTTCCCTACTTTCCCTTCATTCATGCCCTTTTCCTCTCTCTCGACTCTCTCGTCGAGATCTCTCATTTTGTCTATCTCTATCCTCACCATTACGCTCTTTATGACTATGCCTTGATGTGGAAGGAGAGGGTGAATGGTGTGATGAAGGGGAAAAAGAAGGAGAACCATCACCATGATGATGTTTCTTACCTTCTTTTCGGATACTACAGGCCCAATCGTGATGACGATTTGAGTGCCCATCCTTGTCATGTGTTTTTGTTCCCTCAGTGAACAGTTGGTGTTCACGAGAATCAGAACCAAGGTTGTGTATCATGGAGTGTAGGTTCTGATACCCCACCTTCTCACTATCGTTAGGAGGAGAAATATCATTTAATGGAGAACCCGTTATAAGTTGTTCACCATCTCCAATTTCACTTAGGACGTGCGGGACCCCTTTGCCCTTCAACAGTATATGGTAGCTCTCCTGCCTTGAGTCCCTTAAACATTGTGCTTCTGTGGGATGGTAATCCTTCATTTCAAAATTTGTTGCAATGTATTTAGGATAGAGCTATGTCATGCCTATCTATGCAAGAGCACGGATAAGCATGTTAGGGACTGCCTGATCTGGAGGTAATACTATGTTACCTTGCAAGTCTCTCCAGTGCATTTGTTTGTCCTGATGGAGGGTAAAGGTAAAATTAGGTATATACTCATCGGGATAAGTATATACCACCCTATATTGGTGAGGAATTGGCTGATTTTGGTTATTTGTTTTAGACTGCCGACTGTTTCGTGTATGATCCCTAGGTGGTGAAGTGCTCTTATGAGAAGAAGACATCTTAGCTTAATTCGGTGTGCTGATTAACCATTATATAATTTTTTCGTTTAATTAACCCTAAGGGTCTGTTTAAGCTCCCAATGATGTGAGTGATCTCCTATATTCTACTTAGTGCACAAACACTTAGTCCCCGACAACGGCGCCAATGATGAGTGGCAAGATACCCCTACACTCAACCATACGAATACGAGCGTAGCACGCGCGATCTGGTTGAACTCCGTAGACTAAGTGCCTACATGCCTTAAGGAACACTTAAGGTTAATTATTCGTTGTCTCTCTAGACTTATTTGTATTTGTCACAGTTGTATGGTTAAGTAAGTATGAGGTATATGATTTTTATGTCTTTTCTATTTTATCTCCTATGCTGACGAGGTGAAGGGTGAAGAGATTAATTAACTAACTTTGACTTACTAACTAAGCCTTAATTAACCTAGCATCAATATCCATTCCCACTTACCGTTCACACCCTGAACCAATGCAACCTTGGTTACCAAATGCTAGTCGTTGCTGGGATCACCAAGCGTAATGCACATGCTTGAAGCGGTCATACTAAGACACTTAACTAGGAGAGAAGGGTTGCGAGAGATTTAATCAACTAATAAAGCATTTAAATGGTAAATAATAAATAACAGTAAATAAAATCCTATTTAGCCTATTCTATGCACTGCAAGGTTTATCCAAGAAGTTCATCTTTATTGTTGTACACAAACTTGTGTTCAGGTACATGATTTGCTCGAATAAAGATCCGTTCACTTTGGAGCTCCTACTACGGGGACATGAAAAATATTCTATCTCTGAAGGGGATCAAACTACCAAAGTTTCGCTACAATCTAAGCCTAGGATGAGAAACAAGGGAGAGCTGCCTCTTATTTATAGAACTGGTGGCAGACCGCGATATCGTGGGGAACGACGCGATATCGTGGCTCATGCGATATCACGTCCCATCAGTACTACTACTTAATATGTTGAAATAGTATGTGATTTGTGTAGGTTATTCATCAATAGCATTATTTACTAGAAAAGATATTGTAGTTATGAGCTATTAAAATTAGGTATATTTGAAGAAAAAAACTTCTTTTGATTCAAAGAATAATTGCCCTCTTCTTTTAACTTCGAGGCTTTGAATATATAGATATTCAACATATATTATACTTTGGTAAATTTTAGAACTATAAATAATAAATAACTAGCTAATCCACTTCTTATTAGGGAATAATATATTATTTTACTTTAAATTAAACTTATCATTTAATAATATATTCCTATTTTAACCATTTATGTCCCTACTCTTATTCTTTTACCATTCATCACCCTCTTCATTAATATTTTAATTTTTATGGCTTACAAAGGTTATAGCTTACCCCGATGAAGCCAACCCTCAACCAAACGTTAAGTACATGGAAATCACTGCCAATCAGTTCTGCACATTGAACCTGAGTAAGAATAATGCGCAGAGAGCCAGAATGGTCGACTGGTCTAAAACACCAGATTCAACTTCTGGTTCTCCAATGACAGTGTGGGTTCAAATCCCATTGATAACAAAAATAAATTATTGAATTTATCTGCATTGTATTTTTTACCAGCAAATACTATTGAGATACCGAGATGTTTACCACGCTTAATGCTTCCTCTTGGCTGCATTCAGGCAGGCTGTTTCCGTGCTTAGTTTGTAATAAATTCGCATGACTAGCCTGTGGATTTTTGTCAGCATTTGGCATTTCATTGTGACAGTTTGCATGAGCTTTTCCAAGACTGCCATACATAAAGCTCTATGCTGTTTGGGTAAGCAAATTTAAGAGTACCAGTAGATAAAGTAAAAGCTCCTTACCTATCTGCAACCAAGTTTCCATGGCCACTCTTCTTCCACATTATCTGTGGTAGACATTTGCTTTTACTTTTTACCTTTTTTCACTGAAACCTTGGAATAAGTCTTACTCTGGTTTTGCAAGTCGTCACGTGGTATTGGACTTTGCTAACAGTGCATTAATGAGCCTTGACAATAAACCGCGAGTAAACAAAGACCCCCTCTTTGAAAGTTGGAACACAAAGAGCTAATCTGCTCAGCCCTGGACCAAAAGAGCTATGGATAAGAGTACCGGTGGATAAAGTAAAAGCTCCTTACCTGCAACCAAGATTCCATGGCCCCTCTTCTTCCACACTACTAGAAGCTTCTTACCTGCAACCAAGCTATGGATAAGAGTACCGGTAGATAAAGTAAAAGCTCCTTACCTGCAACCAAGATTTCATGGCCCCTCTTCTTCCACACTATCTGTTCGTAGACATTTGCATCCACTTTTGACCTTTTGCCACTATCTGTTCGTAGACATTTGCATCCACTTTTGACCTTTTGCCACTATGAGTTGGTAGACATTTGCATCCACTTTTGACCTTTTGCCACGGAAACCTTGGAATAAGTCTTACTCTGATTTTGCAAGGCGTGCCGTGGTATTGCAAGGCGTGCCGTGGTATTGGACTTTGCTAACAGTGCATTGATGAGCCTTGACAATAAATAGCCAGTAAATCCTTAAAAAGGAGAAAGACCCCTCCTTCAAAGTCGAAACACAGAGCTAATCTGCTCAGCCCTGGACCAAAAAAGCTATGGATCTCTGGAATTTCCATTCTCCATCTTCCATGGTTCAATCCATTTCCTTAGTGATGTTATTCTCTTACGTTTTGTGGTTTCTGTTTGATGTCAAGAAAATCAGAAACAGAAAGAAGCCGCTACCTCCAGGGCCACCTGCTCTACCAATCATAGGAAATCTTCATCAGTTGCAGGGAGATCTACCTCATCAAACTCTTGCAAAACTTTCAGACAAGTACGGCCAGATCATGTTCATCCTGATGGGTTCTGTTCCAACAGTGGTGGTTTCCTCCTCTGAGAAAGCAAAGCTCTTACTTAAAACCCACGATACACTATTTGCAGGCAGAAGCCTCACATCGGCAACAGAAATTGTATTCACTCGGCAAGATATTTTAATGGCCCCCTATGGCGATTACTGGAGAAGAGTCAGAAAGATGTGTATAACGGAACTTCTCAGTCCAAAAAGAGTTGAATCTTTCAGAATTCTCAGAGAGAAGGAGGTTGCTGCATTGGTGGAAGATCTGTGGAAGACGAGCAGCCATGGAAGCAGAGCAGTGGATCTCTCAGACGCCATTGCAGATATGGTTTCGAAGATTGCTCTGAAAACCATAGCGGCTAGAACTTACAGTGGTGGAGATTTCGTCATGGCTGACGGATCTATGCTCAATTTCAAGAAATATTTTCACGAGGGGGGGCTGCTTCTTGGGAAGATTGGCGTGGGAGATTTGTGGCCGTTTTTGGATGCGTTCGATTTGCAGGGAGTCAAGAAACAGGCCGCCAAGCATAGGGCAATTTTAGATGAGATTTTTGATAAGTTGATACAGGACCACCGGGATAATTTGATTGGCTTGGAGGAGTCTGAGAATAAGAATCAGCAGGTGGACCTGGTCGATGTGCTGCTGCATATGGCGCGTTTGGATCCTGTGAATTATACCATGGACAATATCAGATCCATTATGCTGGTAATAAATGGAATAATTGTTTCTGTATTTTTTATCTAAGTTTTTCTGTACAGAGATTTTATCTTTGAATTACGTCTGTCTCCTTCCCCGTAAGAATCTGAGTTTTGTGTTCATCGAAATTTTGATTTTTTTCATGATTAACGTGTATAGCAGTCAGAGTTAAGACATTTGTGTTTCGCAGACTCGGAAATTAGAGGCAGAGGTTGTTCCTTCCCCAGATTTTTATCAATTTTCAAATTTTCACTATTACCGTTGTAGTTTTTTTTTTTTTTTTCTTGTGCACGAGGTTTCTATGTCAAATTATAGTTGAGGTATAGTTATATTTCTTTATGTTATTTATACTAATTATATCATATGAATTATAGTAGGAGCTCATGGATGAATACCGTTGTTCAAATAGCTGTTGTTTCATAATTATCACACCGGTAGTAATTCTAGTAATTCTACTTAACATGATTTGTTAAGGTGTTTTAATACTAATTTTGTTTAGGTCCCACACCCTAAGCTTCTTTACATAAATATTTTTTGCTTAATGTTGTCACTGCTCTAGTTCCAATGTTATCACACCCACGGGTAGTTCTACTTAAAATTATGTTTTAAGGTGTATCAATACTAATTTTTTTTTTAAGTTTGATAGCCTAACCTTCCTTACATATATATCTTTTGTTTAATGTTAATTAGATATTTGATTAGAACATATGCTTTGTAAGAAGTATTTCAAGGTTAAGTAGATTAATGGCTTAACAAGTTATAATGAAGTGTAAGTCTATCCCAAAGTATTCCACTCTTAAACATTCCTATGATCAAAATTTTTTTGCGGATACCCCACCTATAAACTTCTATAAACAATTATATTCTTGTAAAGTATTATGTTAACTAATTTTTAAATTACCAAACCATGAGTTTTTTATTCATTAACAGCTGTGAACCTAATGCTCTAACGTTTTAAATGTAAATATTTACTTTCAAGAATGTATGCATTAGCAGACCTTTATCCTGTCTTATTCACGAATCCTCTAAAAATCAAGAACATGACGTAAGTATGATGCGGGGTAAGCCGGAAGGTTTTTCGAGCTTACCTATAAAATTTTAAATTTCTAATACCTATGTTTTTCTGTGCATAGTCTTCCACGCTATAATCATGATCCTGTACATGACAACGATTTGAGAAACAAAGAACGAAATCAAAAACCGAATTTGTCGAGCGGCACAGTAATCAACGCTTACCTGTTGTAAAATTTTTCAGGACATGTACGCTGGAGCCTCGGATACATCTTCAGCAACAGTGGAATGGGCAATGAGCGAACTGCTCCGAAATCCTTCAACCATGACCACACTCAAGCACGAAATCGAAGCAGTGGTAGCCGCTCATGGAGGAAAATTTGACGAACCGTGTACAGAAAACATGAAATATCTGCACTGTGTCATCAAAGAAACTCTGCGCCTTCACCCACCTGCGGCTCTGGGAATTCCTCACCAATCCATAGAAGAAGCAACCGTGGACGGATTCAAAATTCCCAAAAGCTGCAGACTCATTTTCAACGTCTGGGCCATAGGCAGGGACCCATCTGTATGGAAAAACGCAGAGCAGTTCAAACCAGAAAGATTCATGGAGGATGACAATGTTGACATAAGTGGGTTGACTGACATGAAGATGATTCCGTTCAGTGCAGGAAGAAGAATCTGCCCCGGAATTTCCATGGCTCTATCATTGCTGAAGGTGTGCATTGCTGCTCTGGTTTATTCTTTTGATTGGTCTCTTCAAGACAATGCAGATCCCTTGCACTTGGATATGGCAGAGCGCCCTGGCCTAACTCTGGTGCGCAAGAGTCATCTGCTGCTTCTTCCACACCTCAAACATCAACTCCATGTATCTGCGTAGCAGATTAAAAGTATACAGGACTGTGAATACTAATGTATGTGTCAGCTTTCAAATCTTCCCCAACATAACATACATACTGTACCTGGTTGGAATAAATATGGTAGTACCTGGTTGAAATAAATATGGTAGTGTCCTTATTTAATCATTTCTTTTGTGAACCTGGATCCACTTTTCTTTAAAATTGTACACAGAAGATAGTGAGTTGCTTTTCCCCAACATAACATACATACTGTACCTGGTTGGAATAAATATGGTAGTACCTGGTTGAAATAAATATGGTAGTGTCCTTATTTAATCATTTCTTTTGTGAACCTGGATCCACTTTTCTTTCTCTTCCCATTAAGCATACGTGGAGTTGCTTTTCTGGTTCACTTACATAGCTTAAACCGAAAGAAATTCTGCAATTTCTGCATTAAAATTGTACACAGAAGATAGTTTGCCATTTGTATTGGAGTGTAGATAGCAAATTTTAGGGTACCAATCAAATTTAAGGAATGTTCATGTAAGTAGTAATTGTAATTATTCTGAGAGTTAAATGTGATGCTAGGGCATTTATGTAATGATTACTAATATTATACATTTTCAAATGAAATACACAACTTGTTTGTTATAAGATCACAATTTCAATAAGTTAATTATTGCATTTTTGCTCTTGGTTTATTCATCTATCAAAGATAAGTTTTTAATGTAAGACCATGACTTCTATATTTACCCCTTTTATACTTTTGTTTTAAATTGAAGAATGTTTCTTATCACTAAGAATGGTTGGTCATCATTAGTGGCTATGNATATATATATTTTTTTAATTGAAGAATGTTTCCTATCACTAAGAATGGTTGGTCATCATTAGTGGCTATGGCCACATTTGTCTCCAAATCATATTCATCTTCTAGTTTGGAAATTTTTTCAAATACTATTATGTATTTATGCCATGTCTCCTTTTTTTAATTTGTTCCCTTTCTTATCTTATACTCAGAATTTTCAAAGTCTACATATTTATTACACTTATTTTTATGATTCTCTTCTTCAGAGATTGTCTTTTTGATGAATTGTATAGATTGAAGGTCCTAATTTTGGGAGGCTTTGTGGTGATGTTCTTAAGCCCTACTTGTTAAAATGAAATATTTGTGAACTCAAGATTTCTTGTTCTAAAAGTGAATCTAGATTAATAAAATCTTTCCTTAACTTCTCAAAAGTTGCAATAGTTTGTAATGCTTACCCTTTCTTTGATGATGATATTGTGCCTTTATTTTATCCACGTTTTATTTGGAATAAGGTATACTACAAAGATGCTATAGCAGAGATACTAGGTTTTGTTTACCATCTATATCACCATGTGTCTGTGGGTGGTAAGCATTACTAAATTTTAATTTATAATCAAATTGCTACTATAACTCTTACTAAAATGTGCTAATATATTTGTTGTTATTATCATTTACTATGCTCTAGGAAATTCTATTTAATTTCATAATCTCTTTTTAAAAAATTCCTACCACCTTTTGAAAGTAATCTTTTTCATAATACTTGTATGCATGTGTCTTTAATTCCTCCTCAAGGATGAGCAACCAATCTACATGGCAACATTTCTTTACCGTAGTGAAGAGTACATTTAGTACAAGCCATGAGATGCAATTCTTTCTATCCTTTACACAAAAACAAAAACTAATAATTTCTAGCAAGCTAAAGTATGACATTTTTAATTGAGAGATGAAAATATTTGACTGATTGATGCCTTGGAAATATGACTTCCTTTAGAACAAAGTTGGTGTTCATTGTCTAAAAGTAAAAGCATGACAACCTATTCTTAATATAGTCCAACTACCAAGTCTTTCTTGACTGGAAGATAAATCAACCATCATTGTAAGTCCTAATGAAAATTTCAACTAATGGTTGGTTGTTTAACACTACAAACTCTATAAATTGGGTCAAACTAGATTTTTCCAACTTCATAGAGAAACCATTATTCATCAATTATGTTGTTAGATTCAAATCATAACCATGATATTGCATATTGACTCATGGTACAAAGTATATCATATACTCTTCCTTAGTAGCATATCATTTGTGACTTATTTACCATAGCTTCATAGTAAAGAGATACTGTAGAGTAGACTTTGATTTTATTTGGATTTTTCCTCGAGGACAATGCCTCACTATGAAGGATCCATTGCAAAGTTTTGTCTAGAATCTTGATGGTGGTGATGATGACAATGATTTTGGAGACTTATGCTCTAAAAACTTTGGAGTAAATGATTTATAATTGTGCTTTCTTTTTAAGCCATCCCATAATTATCTGTGACCTTAACCACCATGAGGCTTTTATATGAAGAATTGTCATGAAAACTCTAAGAACTAGGATTTCAACAAAACTTTTAAATGTTGAAAAATAAAGAATCATGATTAATTCAAATCATCTTAATTGATAATAATTAATTGACATCAATGACTTTATTAATTAAATTAATTAAGGAAATAACATTTGTATTAATTCACAAAAGGCATGATTAATCTAAAACTTTGTTCACATAATTTACACAAAAGTACAAAATTTAGTAAAAAAATAATGGTTTTACTTATTCCCTTCAGCCTACTAAATGCAAACAAATATTATGCAAAACAAGAATAAGGCAAAGTTGCTAAGATTTTTTCACTAGAAGCTTTAGTAAATTCTCTTGTGGTTTTACAAATGGTGAGCTCGAAATTTGAATAGATGTTATATATGTATGTAAGCATTCATTATATTTACCTATCATACCATCATGTATGATTCATAGTTATTATAATTACAAGTAACATAGACCCACTTTGATACCATGTTAAGTTTTATGATCCAGAAGACCACCAGGTCTAAGGAGGTAAACAATAGATCATGTTAACATAAGTTAATATAATGATGATGAAGTTGAAATCAAGTCGTTTCATACAAAATCAAGAGAATATAATAGGTTCCTTTCCCTTTTCTTTTCTCTTATTTATTAAACTTTGGGCTTGTATATCGGTTTTGCCATGTGTTTATCGATATGTGTTAGTGATGGATTTAGTAATAGATCTCCAATACCCTAGATTACCAATTAGTTATATGTCTAGGAGAAAAATTCTTTGGTCTAATTTCAAGAGATTTTCCAATGTATAATGTTTCCAAAATTCTATCTAATTACAATGGTTCAAATAGAAAGGATTTCTTGATTTTTTTATTGAATAGTATCAAAGGTTTAACATGTCCATTGCCCTTAATAAATATTATATTGAACTTAGATGAAGGAAAACACCCATTGAACCATTGCTACTACTATAAAAAGTTAATGATTTGCAAGTCATTACAGAAATCTCCAAGCAAGTTCTTAAGGTAGAACCATCCATTAATTGGAAATTTTATGATCTTGAGTTTAGCAAAACCAATTTGAAATTTGACCTAGTTATGGAATGGACTGACTTCTATAGAAATCTTAGGAATCCAACATTTCCTAGTGGCTTAAAATGTCCTTAGAAGTTGAAGGAAGGCTTAGCTAAGAAGCCATTTACACCTCTTTGTTGGTGTATGAGAGAAATGAAAACAAAGTATAGTTCCAACAATTACATAGGCAGATTTTAGATTTGGAACTTGAAATGGGGCTTGCATACTAGGTATAGAGGTTTAAGATTTTGATGGGCCTAGCCACTATAATGGCTGCTAATCTTATAAGTTTATATCAAAAATTGATCTATAACTTAAATTCTGATTTCCTTATCTAGAGGGTGGAACTACTAGTAACCATGAAGGCAAATAGTCTTGAATAAGAAGAGAGTAGTCAAAACCATTGGCTTCGTAACAAATTTCAAAAAAACTTGCCCCTAGTCCAAGTTAAGAAAGTAAAGAAGAAGTAGAGCAAGTTGAATAAAGGCCTACAAGGAGAAGAAAAAATTGAACCTCCATAACTATAGAAGAACTAGAGAAGTTAATGTTATTGGTTGAAGAGCATCATGTAAGATCTTTCCTTGCAAGACTATCCTTCCTTTAAAGTATTTTTGAGAGGATTAAAAAGGCAACCACTAAAGACGTGTAGGAGATGGAGACACAAATGAAGTAGAATGAACAAGAGAACCTATAGAAGGAGAAGGAAATAGCATGCATGAAACAATAGATTGCCACATTATCTAAAAGGAACCTACACCTGGATGAAGAAAAATTGAAGGCTCAAGATAGATGGATGAAGGTCTTAGAGTGGAACCTATACTTGGAGGATGAGATAGAAAGCTTAGGAGAGGAATATCAATCCTAGGAAAAGCCTATTAGTTTATGTTTCACATTTTGTTAGCCTATTAAAAGATTTTTGAGAAGTGTAAGAAGTAGAAAGGAGTTTCCAAATGCATGTTAAGTTTGAAATAAGTAACATGGAAAACGTAGGATCATCTCTAGTTAATTGTAATACAAATCAAGGTTTTTATGGACCAAAAATAGGAAAAGATCTCAAAGGATATCAAAATAATCAACAAATTCATGAAAAGAGGGATAAGAGTTAAGGAAGTGGTGCTTCAATTGCTCATCATCCAGATCCATAGTGTTCATCCTACTAAGAGAGGTCCTAAGAGAGTTGGTAGATGAGTGAAATATTAATCTCTTAGAGTGGTTGTGCCTAGGCTCAAATCCAGGTCTTCAACTTTAAAAATGAGTACATTACTATCACTCCAAATGACAGTATGGAAGGTGGTGCCTCAATGGATGAAAAAAATTCATGAGATATTGGAGTACCCCAAATGAATGATTTTGAGAACCTAAATCAAGTGTATTTTGACAAGGTCTATGATAGAGTAGTAGGACTAGAACTATAGCATTGTAATAATGTGAATAATAGCTTAAATGAAGTCTTGAAGGTGATGCAAAAATCAGTAGAAATGACTAAAATTATGAAGAAGGTTATTAATGACATGATGACTACTATTAATTGTGATGAAGAAATAAAAGCCAATGTTTTATTTTTAAGCACTATTTATGGTGATTATGACTATTGAAGACAATAATGAAAGGTTATGGATCCATTGAGAAACTACTTGTATCTAGAGACTTTATAGTTACAATACTAGTAGGCATAAATGAGACAATTATGAAAGATTAACGATAGAAGAAGGAGAGGACAAAAAAAGAGGAGAAAGTACATAAGGATATAGAGCAAGAATAGTTTGAAGTTTTTGCAATTCTTCCAATGTAACACATTATACTTGTTATGATCTAAGATTAATAAATAGTTTCATTTTAGCAAGACTTTATTCCAAGTTTATTCTTTTGTCTAATTTCTATTATATGAATTAGTTATGTTTAATTATTCATGTTTAAGTTTTATTAATAAGTTAAAGTTAACTTCTAATAACTATATGATTCCATTGTTTCATAGCCCTAGTAGGAATAATTATCATCCATTTATAGGTTATTCTTGAACAAGATGATTCTACCATTTCAAATGAACTATGCCAATTAGACATCTTGAAAATATATTATTCTATTGTGTCAATTTGACATCTTGAAAATGTATTATTCTATTGTGTCAATTTGACATCTTGAAAATGTATTATTCTATTGTGTCAATTGGATATCTTGAAACTCTATGCTTCCTTTGTTTCACATTGCAAGTAGAAATACTTATCATCATTTTAAATGTTGTTGTTGAAAAAATTAATTCTCTCATTTCAAAGTAACCATTTCTCTCTTTTTAGAGGAATTGTCTCAGTTGGACATTTTCAAACATTTTAGTTATATTATTTGATTAAAGAATGTTCTTGAATAAGTATTTTATCTTAATTTAAAAGAACTAGATCCATTGTTTGATATTTTTCTTACTCTTTAATAAGTCTTTTCTTTTAATTCAAAGGAACTTCTTTCATTGTTTGATTAAAGTATGCTATTCAAAATGGATGGTTCTATTGATTCATAGCTTAAGTAGGAATAATTTTCATCCCTTTAAAGTTTTCTTTTTAACAAGTTGACTCTCTTGTTTCAAAGGAATCATTTCTATCATTTTAGAGGAACCATCTCAATTGGACATCCTAAAGCTTTATGATTTTTTCGTTTAATAACCTAAGTAGGAATAGTAATCCTTCTTTTAAAGCTTTCTCTTGAAAAAGTCTTTTCTCTTATTTCAATTGAACATCCTAAAACTATGTTATTTCATTGTATCATTTGAACAACTTGAAAAATTTTGGTTTCATTGTTTAATTAAAGCATGCTCTTAAAATTGTATGGTTTACTGATTTGCACATCAAGTAGGAATAATTGTTGTCCCTTTAAAGCTTGCTTTTAAACAAGTTGATTCTCTCATTTCAAAAGAAGCATTTCTATCATTTCACAAAAACCATCTCAATTGGACATCCTAAAGCTTTATGGTTTTGTTATTTTATAGTCCAAGTAAGAATGGTAATCCTTCTTTTAAAGCTTGTTCATGAACAAGTATTTTCTCTCATTTCAAAGGAAACATTTCAATTGAACATCCTAAAACTATATTATTCCATCATGTTAATTGAACAACCTAAAACTATATGGTTCCCTTGTTTCACACCTTAAGTAGGAATAATTATCATTATTTTAAATGTTTTTCATGAATAAGTTGATTCTCTTGTTTTAAAGGAATAGTTTCTTTCTTTTTAGAGGAACCATTTCATTTGGACATTTTGAAACTTGTTGGTTCTATTATTTAATCAAAGCATGCTCTTAAAGAAGTGTCTTCTCTTGTTTGAATTAAATTGGTTTAGTTATTTGATTAAAGCATACTCTTGAAACTTTAGGGTTATGTTGATTTGCAACTCAAGTAGGAATAATTGTCATCTTTTTAAGGTTTACTCTTTAACAAGTTGATTCTCTTCTTTCAAAGAAATGGGTTCTATCATTTCAGAGGAATCATCTTAATTGAACATCCTAAAGCTTTATGATTCCCTTGTTTGATAGCCCAAGTATAAGTAGAAATATTTCTTTTAAAGCTTACTGTAGAATAAGTCTTTTTTCTCATTTCAAAAGAATTCTTTCCCTCATTTTAGAGAAACCATTTCAATTGGACATCCTAAAACTTCATGGTTCTATTATTTGACAGCACTAGGATTACTAATAATCCTTTTAAAGCTTGATCTTTAACAAGTTGATTCTTTCATTTCAAAGAATCATTTCTCTTGTTTGAAAGAAATTGTCTCCATATGAAAATGGTCCTTTAGGAGGAAATCTGGCATAGAAAAAAAAAAGGTCTTAAACAAACTTTCAAGATGAAAAGGAATGATGCTTTCTTAGGCTAGAAGACTATAACTAATTCATTTTATGCATTTAGTGGGTTGCAATGACATATATGAAAGCCCTTAAGTAGAAGGATGCAAAATATGTATATGGTAGTTTTTTATTTCATGATACATCCAACATTATTTCAAAATATCTTACATCAAAAAGTTTTAAAAATTTGTATCTTGGCTTCAACAACATATCCACATAACTAAATGATGAGTGGCGAGGTACCCCTACACTCAACCATATGAAATGAGCATCGCATGCGCGATCTAGTCGAACTCCGCAGATGGACTAGTTGTGGCACCTAGATAGTTAGCCTTAGGTCGTAGTTCGCTATCTTCCCACCTAGACTAGTATTGCATATGTCACGTATGGTTTAGTCTAGATGAGGTGTATGATGTGTTCTAACATAATGCTACTCTTGAAGGCAGTGGAAAAGAATATTAACTAAGCTAAGCTAGGAGGAAAAGGGTAAGAAAATCTAATCTAGCCTAAGTGCGACGAGCAACCGATTCCTTGATCAACCGTACACATCTTGGACCTCATGCATGACTACCACTAGGACTACCAAGTGTAGATCCTAAGTACGCCACTGGGATTACCAAGTGCAAATCCCAAATATGCCACTGGGTTACCAAGCGTAGATCCTAGCTACACCACTGGGCTACCAAGCAGTCACACTTAAATGCTCGTAATCAAGTCATACTCGTTCCGCATTGTAGGAGTTTAAGGGTGAGAAAGAGAAAATAGTAAATAACATTAAATAAATAACAAATAAATAAATGACAAAGTCAATGCTGCAATGATGAAGTAATCTCGATCTTTATTGCTGGTCATGTGCGTGTCCAAGTACGGCACACTCGAATAAAGACACCGTACAATTACATTCACCACACTGTGGGCAGACACGGGAAAAAATCTAACTCTGGAGAGACCAAACTGCCAGAGCTTCGCTACTCTAAAACTGGGATGATAAATGAGGGAGAGATGCCTCTTATTTATAGAAATTGCGGCATGAGATATCGCATACGTGATATCGTGACCCATGATATAATGTGGGTGCGTTATCATGGGTGCCTTAACGCGATCACCAGTAATATGAGCAATTTCATGTCTCATCATACCCCCACGATTGAATGAAAACTCATCCTCGAGTTAAAGTGAGAACAAGCTACATTGATTACACAGTGGATAGGTATGGGATTATTAGATGGAAAATTGGGATGATGCCGCAGTGTGGGAAGAAAACAAAACAAAGACAAAACACACAAAATATTTACAAAAATTTGGAACTCATGTAGTTCCTGGTGGCAGTTGCTCCTCCATTGGTGTGTTTCCCTTTTCTTGCGCTCCAGGTCTTGGGATTTGATGGTGTTGAAGTATGACCTGGATTTTCTCCTCTTGTAAGGCCTTGAGTGCCTTGGCATGCATGTAAGCTTGCACTTGTGCCATAGAGGTAGCCCAGTCATCCTTCTCTTTTTCTTTTGCCACCCTTTTATTCTCTGTCAAAAGTTTATTAAGTTGCTTGGTTCTGAACAACCTTTGGCCCTGTATTTGAAAGGTTTAATACTTCTGAAATGGCTTGAACAGAGAAATCAATAGTCACACCACAAATGTTAACCATGGTGCCTTCTTCTTTATTGTGCCAAAATTGGTACATTTCCCCTAAGTACCAAGCACTGCTTTCAGAGAGGGTATCTCCTGCTTCTGCCTACTCAGACCATACGGTAGGAGGATCTTCTTGATGAACGCTGAATGATTGTTCCTCTTGTTCTGCATGTTGTCTAGTAGGATCTTATCTTCCACCTCTCTGAGATCATTCGGTCGCACCTTGAGCAGGACCTTCCTGTTGTCTGCGTTTCAGGGCCATCTGTAATCACACGGGACCAATTGTTAGTAAGGTTGTTACCAAAGTTAGGTTATACCTTATTGCGTGCCTTAATAAATTTACTTTATTTCCATGTGATGTCAATTATTGGAAAAACATGTCCCTGAAAGATTATAATGTTGAGTCCTCTTGGCTTAGGTGGTTTCACAATTTAATCTCCCTATGTACTTAAGGGTTATATAATTTTTGGCACAATTATCCTAAATGTTAAGTTAATTACCCTAACTGATGTCCTTGGGCGATGATAAATTTCAAAAAAGTTTATGCACTATTTGGCATGTGCCCCTCCCCCACGACTAAGTTGAACACTCCAGGTTTAAGTAGGTTCAAATGGAATGAAAATTGAAGTACCAGCGAGCGAGTTATGGATATGAAAGCAAGGGACACGCAATCGCAAGTCATAGAGAGAAATTTGAAAAACTTCCCCTGCATGAACAGTTGCAATTAATGTTGATTAGCATAGGGGGTTCATGCATATATATTTTTATTGAAGTTAGGGCACTTAGAGAATGTACCAAATTTTTAATATTTCTTTGAAATTAAATAATATAAACTAAGGACATCTGAATGATTGTTAAAGGGTTCCAGGGTAATTCAACTAGTTCTGAAGGCACAAAAATTATGATGGTGTGTTTATCAATAAAGAACTCGGATGGGAGAAAAAGGCTATCTGATGGTGCATAGGAACATTGATTCAGAGGGATAGTAATAAGGGAAAGAATATCATGAACAAGACGCTGAGGGTAATAAATGGTGTGTGTGAGCTATGTCATAAGTGAAGATTACAAAAAATTACACAAGTGGATCCTCCCCAAAGCAGGTTTCAACCTATAATGCCCTTGTGTAACCACACTTAAAGTGTCCATGGGCACTAGAAGGGTTAAATGTAATCCGCACCAACTCCACAAAACACACACATGTAAATATCACCAAAATGAGGTGAAAATTCTATGCTACACGGGACATAAGCTACCATTACACGAATAGTGAGATGAGACGAAGTGTAGAAAGGGATCGTAGAGATCGAGACATGAGGTGACTGACCCAGGGCACAATGAATCCTGAATGTAAAGCATGATTAAGGTGTCATTAACCCATCGTTCCAAGATCAGGACCAAGTCCATCCTTCTAATCAGTGACATCACATTATGTCATCCCATGGCAAACAACTATGAGAGTACCATAACAACAAGGCGTATGATCACTTGGTGTTTAGTACAAGGGAGGAGTGATTTTTGTTTTATGGCACTTCTTTTTCACTTTACTGAATCCAGAGAAATCACCAACCTTTAGGTATGGATACATGTCTTTCTAGTGGGACCCCCTAGAACAACGTTTGATTTTTGAGTGCCCTTTTGATTACTCTTACTCCCATTTTTCATTAGATCTACAAGGAGCTTAGTACAACCCTATTGCATGATAACCCCCATAGGCATCACCAAAGAAAATCCGCAAGTGCCCTTGATGTCACACCCTAATCATTCCCTCTTGGTCCATCCTTCTTCATTCTGGGTACAATGAACACAAAATTAATTTTTAAGTTTTAGAAATTTCAAGAATATCACTGTACCCTCGGATAGAACCTCTTTTATTTGTAGAATGGATGAGTGGGTGTAATGGGCTCACTGTTCCAAATAATTGACCACTCATGACTTAATAACATAAAACACACCTCAACCAACGATCCACATGAGTTTTTTATTCGTAGATGAGATTACTCACAAAAACATGAAAATACAAACACACAAAAAGATAAAACAAAAAGTTGAAAAATTAAAGAAAATGAAAAATATTTATTAATCCTGCTTGTTATTGAAATGGGGGATATCCCCCATAACTAAATGGTTGAGTATGGCAAGGATTAATAAATGAAGAATGAGGATCCTTGCATATTGGAAATATTGAAACTGATCCATACTTATCACCTTGGATTTCACACACTTTATAATAAACACAGTGGGGCACTTCATACGATGTAGTTCCCAGATAACGAGTTGACCCACTATGATGTTTAGGACTGCTAGATGGTATGCAAGGATTGGGCTGATGCCGCCCATGGTTGTGTTCATTGGGCTGTATGGTTGTTGGAGTGTTAGTCGGTGGCCCTGATGAGGTTACATGAGGCATTGGGTTCGAAGGTAAGGGTGCACCACATTGTTGGACTTGTGCTGAGTTGGAAGATGTAGTGGCCTCAGAGTTATGTTTTCCCTTCATACGGTCGTGTTTAAAGAAAGGATGCCTTTGATGTTGTGGAGGCTTTTCACTGCTATTAATAGTAGTAGCACAAGTGTTGTTCGTGGGTTGCGATGGTACAAACACCTTAGGAACAGTTGGTGGCATTGTGGAAGGAGGGAAAGGATGAGAATGTTGAAAGTTAAGAGGGATGTAAGGTGCATAAGGTGGTGGTTGTGTTGGAGGTATGGGTTGATAGTATTGTGGAGAATGGTATTGTGGTGAGATAAAGTGTGGCAGCCCAGTTGAAGAAACAGGGTGTTGAACGTGATAAGCGTTTAGATTCGGAAAAGATGAAGGGCGCCTCCAATCTAAGGGTGGTCTCCCCCACGACCAGGATTGTTACCACTACGATTGAACACAATATCTCTGTATGAACTCTGGATGTAACATGTTTCCCCAATGCTCATGTAGATGTAACAATATTGGGCATTGGCCCTTGGGGTGATCGTACAGGCATATGTTGCATTCATATGTAGGATTGGCAGTTAAGCGCTTATTCCCTTCATTCTTTCTTTCCGAATGTCTAATGTTTTGTCCTACTTCTTGGGTTGTCAGAACTCTATCTCCAATGATGTTGATACATTCTCCACACTTTTGATTTATCCATTCCAACATCTTATTGATCTTTGCCTC
>MNCI01001119.1:127697-183667 GCA_015680685.1 Gnetum montanum
GTTCTTTACAACAACCTTGTATGATATAACTAATCTAGATAACTAGCACCATCCCTGACAACGGTGCCAATGATGAATGGTGAGGTACCCCTACACTCAACCCATACGAAAGGAGCGTCACACGCACGATCCGGTCAAACTCCGTAGATGGACTAGTTGTGGCACCTAGATAGTTAGCCTTAGGTCGTAGTTCGTTGTCTTCCCACCTAGACTAGTATTGCATATGTCACGTATGGTTTAGTCTAGATGAGGTGTATGATGTGTTCTAACCTAATGCTACTCCTGAAGGTAGTGGAAAAGAATATTAACTAAGCGAAGGCAGGAGGAAAAGGGTAAGAAAATCTAATCTAGCCTAAGTGCGACGAGCAACCGATTCCTTGATCAATCGTACACATCTTGGACCTCATGCACGACTACCACTAGGACTACCAAGCGTAGATCCTAGGTATGCCACTAGGATTACCAAGTGCAGATCCCAAATGCCACTGGGTTACCAAGCATAGATCCTAGCTACACCACCGGGCTACCAAGCAGTCACACTTAAATGCTCGTAATCAAGTCGTACTCGTTCTGTGTTCTAGGAGTTTAATAGTGAGAGAGAGAAAATAGTAAATAACATTAAATAAATAACAAATAAATAAATGAAAAAGTGAATGCTGCAATGATGAAGTAATCTCGATCTTTATTTCCGGTCATGTGCATGTCCAAGTACGACACACTCAAATAAAGACACCGTACAATTACATTCACCACACTACGGGCAGACACGGGAAAAAATCTAACTCTGGAGGGATCAAACTGCCAGATCTTCGCTACTCTAAAACTGGGATGAGAAATGAGGGAGAGCTGCCTCTTATTTATAGAAATTACGATTGACTACGATATCGTGTACGTGATATCGCGAGCAGATAAGATATCATGTACTCGATATCGTAGCCCATGAGATATCGCATACGCGATATCGCGACCCATGATATAACGTGGGTGCGTTATCGTGGGTGCCTTAGCGTGACTGCCAAAAATATGAGCAATTTCATGTCTCATCACTAAAGATCTATGTTTATTGGGATCAATCCCAAGGATACAATCTTAAAAGTACATACCAAACATTGCTTCTAGAAGTATGTGATAAGCCTAAATTTTATTGGTGAAAAAATGCATTAATGCCTAGACATAAGGTATTCTTTAATAAGTGTCTTAAAGGTAAGATTCTAGTAAATTTTTTTGTACCAATGTAGTGTTATTAATAATGATTGTTATCCACATTATGGCTTGAGCCCAAGAACTATAAATCACTACTTCTTTAAATGTCCTATAGTTTAACTATTCTCACACTACTTTGAATTGTTTATAGATATTTCTATTATTGGAAATTTCACTTTGAAAGGAATGATTAAACAATGGACATCCCCAAATGGACTTTTTGTCACTTTCTTGTAAAGAAGTATTTTCTTGGTAAGCAAATAATAAAGCAGTATTTCAAGATATTTATCTCTTATCTCAATTCATCTTCTTCACTCCTTTACAATCTTGATCAAAAGCTACCTCTAATGACATTCTAAAATCTTGACAATGAAATGAATAAGCATCCTAGTTCCTTATTTTATTTTCTTTGTGTCTCTTTAATTTTTTTGTATCATTATATTGGATATAAATTGTTGAGCTTTGTATTAAGAGGGAAAAGGAATTCAAGTTGTTGAATGCTATCAACAAGATGTAATTTTCTAAAAGATTTGGGTATAGAAATGAATAGTTGGGGATGTTAAAACCAAAATATTTGACTATATGTAACCAATGACATATAGCTAATATAATACTTTTGTACAACATAAGAAGAACATAATAGTATCATAAATCAACATACCCATTATGATGAAGTAACATATGTTGTATGTTGAAAGGCTTAATGCTAGCAAACCCCTTATCTTAGAACTAAAAAAATTATATTAGTTAGTTGTAATATCAATCTATGACATTGCATCTATGATGTTGCGATTAGGATGCTGCATCATAAATGCAACATTGCAACTACAATAAATGCCTATAAATACATTTCAAATACCACATCTGTAGCATCATTTGCTTAGTAGGTAGCTAGACTCTATCAATTTCATTTTTCTATTTTTTTTAATAGTCAATGAGTGCTCATAATGTTAATATAAGTCACTTGTACAATGTCTTATTTGAGTGAATTGTTCCTAAACATAATGCATGAATGCTAATAAGATTGAGATTGATTCCCATTTGTTGTAGCACTTTGACCTAGAATAGAAATTAATCTTAATGTAATTTATTTTTTTACATAATTAGCTTAATATTTACTTGTCCTCATATATGAAATTCAATAAAATGAGCATGACTTATGATGAGTGGTGAGCATACCCTATGCCCAACCATATGAATCACTAGCATTCACTCAGCGATCCGGTTAAATTCCAAAGGCTAGGTTTCTAAGTACACTGGTTCTAGGAGGTGAAACTAACCATTGGAATTGTTGTCTTCTCAGTTCTACTTGTGAAGTGCAAGTGTATGGTTAAGTGTAACTAAGGCATATGATTTTTATCATTTTTATCGTTTATGGTTTAAGTCACCTAAGAATAAGAATGAAGAATAAAGTAATTAATTGCTTAGCTAATCTAATCTAATTACTAGCTAATATCTAACTAATCCTAATGTAAGCATCTATTTCCACTTGTTGTACACATCCTGAACATATTATAATGCTACTGGGTTACCAAACATTAAGTGTTATTGGAATTACTAAGCATCAAGCATATGCTCGAAGTGATTGTACTTATGCGTTAATATTAAATTGATATGAATTGATTACTTAATTACTTAAAAAAATTATGGTAAATTGCATGAATATTAAATACATAAGAAATAATTAATCTAGTCCAAGTGTTGCAAGGTTTATCAAAAAATATCATCTCTATTACTGTCCACATTGAAGTGCTCAGGTATAATAGTGCATGAACAAAGATTCGTATACTCTTTAACTCCTACTGCAAGCACTAAGAAAATATTCTAACTCTTAAATGAAAAAACTATAATTTCTTTGCTACAACTATGAAAAGATTACCATAAATGTAGTTGGTAGGTGCACATTTATAGGAAAAAATAGAATGCCTTGTTAATGCATCAAAACTTTCATTGATGGGATCACATTAATGATATCCTATGGATGTGGCTCAATGAATGACTCATCATACCTTCATGATTGAATGAAAAATTTCCCTCAAGTTCCTTACAAAATTTGGGAAGGTATGGGATTATTGATTGACTATAGACACACAAAACAAACACAACAAAAATTGAGTGCCAAAGTGTATGGTTTACAATCATTACAAAATTTCAATGTTTAGGATAACAAAATTGAACACCAAGACAAAAATGACAAACAAAAATCCACCAATGATGTGAAGACAATAAAGAAGTTTAAATTGTCTTAGAAGATGTAGGCTCCTAAGGTTCTGAAGGACCTTCTTCTACTTCAAGTGTAAGTAGTAATTGAGGCAATTATTATGGTTGTCCTACAGCAGTTGCAATTTTTGGCGGAAGAAGGAAGGTGATCAATAGTGCCTTCATCTTCTCCTCCTTACTTTGGGGATCATTCAAGGTCCATGAAACTTCACCAAAGTGGACCGAAACGGGAATATCCCATGGACATGGCAATGCTGGGAATAACTCCTTCACATTCATGAACTAGGTATCAAACTGTTTATGTTTGATGTCAAACACTCTAAGTGCATTCTACAACTTTTGGTAGTCATTCATCCTTTTTTTCAGGTTCTTAATAGTTGATCTTTGCTTGATGAAATTTCCCTTAAGAACATCAAGTTTCATGTTTGTTGTCTCAAGCTTCTACTTGGTCTCCTTTGATGCTTGAACTTTACCTCATACAACAAGTATGAGCTAACCACTTATTTTTCCAACTTTGACCATGGCCTTCCAATAATTACCATCACTAGGTTTGCATAGTGGATATTGGCAAGCTTCATGTATTTAGTCATCTCCTCAATTTTCAACTCCTTCAGGTAGATTTCAACCTTGTTGTATGCATTCAACCCATTAAAGATAGGCTACCAGACATCACCTCATTCTTTGCGTTGTTGGAGGGTGTCATTGACTTTTGCCTCTACTAATTGGATGTGATTTTCATTGATTTATTTCTACAATCCCATCTAATCCCTGTAGTGATTCTTCACTCTTTCAAACTTCAAGGCCTCATTCTTCTAGGAAATAATCAAAATTGCATATTTTTGGCATAAGGCATGGACTTCTTCCATGGAGAGGTTGTGATTTTCTACAGCCAATATCCTCAATTTTGTGTTCACCTTGGCTAGATACTCTTTCTATTGATTGAAAAATTCTATCATCTGTTGCTTCTATGCATCAACATTATGTAGGAAATAGTTTTCTGCAGTCAGGATCTCATTCTCGCAATGAGTCTGAACCAAGTCCTTTTGAATGTTATGCATGGCGTCATTAGCTAAGGATTAGTCAAAGATCATTATCTCCTTGGCATTCTCAACCTCTTTGAGATACTTCTGAAGCTACTAGAAATATTTATCTCTTGTGATCACTTAGTTGAGAAATGCAAGATTAGCAAGATAAGCTTTCAGATTGGCAACTTCCATAGCCAAGTGTTGGTTTCTAGCCTTGGCTACTTTAAATTACTCCTCCATTTTGATGCACTTGCCCCTTACTTCTAGTAGCTCTGATTGGATTGTAGTGATGGTATTTAGAAGGTGAAAGACATTTGGAATTAATTGCCCAGTTTCCACCAGTTGGTTTAGCAATTCTTCATGTTGGGTTATTCTCAATTTACTGCTAAGAGTTCCTGCAGACATCTACACATCTCTAAGTGTAAAAACATCTAGTATAGATGTCGTAGGTGCATTGAGTGCTTTGAACACTTTTTTAGTAACCACTTTGTCCATGGTCTCTTGCCCATGGTGTTGCATCACCAAGATAGTTACCCTCTCACCATCCTCCAGACACACTGAAAAGGTAGTGGCATTCCTAGAGATTTTTGGGAATTGCTACTATTGCGAGAAGGACACCATTACCTCTTGAGCACTTAGATTTGACCTTGCAGACACCTGCATTTCTTAGGCTAAGAATATTAATGACCTAGCTTCCATCTAACTAATGGTTCAAGCCACTTTGTTGAGGTGGCTCATTGCTGGTTTGTACATAGATGGATCACTGCCACTCATTTCTTCTTGTTGCTATTGCTATTGCAGGATCTACTCTTAGAGTTCATGCATGTGCTTAATGGAAACATAGATCTTCAATGTTGTTTTGTGAGTGGATGGTGGAGGTGATGGTTTCTACTCCTCTTGTTGGATCACTTTTGTAGGTACTTTATCCTTCATCATTTTCATCTAAGAGGTGGTTGGAGCATGTCAGAAAGCAATGTTTGTGTAGCATGCTATGCCTTCCCTCTTGCATAATTTTCTAATGAGACATGAAAAAGGGAGTAGCTTCCTTCCACGTTCATTCTTTTTGAACCACTTCTCTATCTCATGATTGATTAGCTATGGAAGGTTAACCCAAAATCCTTTTCTTAAAGTGGCACATGCATGGAAGAAGAAATCTATGACTTTTCTTAGCATTACCATTGGATTGAGATGAAAGGTTGCAATCTTGAAGCATGCATGTTCCACTATGATGAGCACACTAAACTTCTTGTGATCAACTCCATAGCTCCACTACATCCATTCCTACTTGACACCAAGATTTTCCTATGTTATAATTTCTACAAGATTGACCCCAGTTTCAAGTAACCAAAGGATCTCTAAAATTTCTTTTACCAAGTAGGACATAAAAATATTCTTGATTTTGACTTTTGAACATACTTTCTTGTTGTTCCAAAAGAGGTAGGTCTCTCCCATGTATCACTCCTTGCTGGAAGTGATAATGGACCACATGGAAGAGTTCTACAATTAGATCTTGACTTTTAGAGGAGCAAACTCCAAGAAAAATCCAAAGTTTAACTCTTAGAACATAGATTTCTAGACCTTCTTAGATTTGATTTAATTGAGGTAGAAAACTATCAAGGTGACCTCAGGGCTTGGTCTTAGCCTTGGTGCCTCATCTTAGTGTGATTGTTCAGTTGTGGCTGCTACTTTGGGAATTTGTTTGACAAATTCTTGTCAGGCTCCTTCCAAAGAGGTCCTGTTGCATGGTTTTGGCTACTTGCTCTTGGGGTTGTTCTTGGACCCTTCCTATTCTCAATTGTTTGTCCCTTGGTTAGGATGGTCCTCCCTCCTGCACGGGTTTTTCCTTAGGTGCCATTTGTTGTCACAACATAACCAAGGATTAGCATACAATGTGTAACTTATAACTTTTAGGTACCTTATCTTGTTGGACAGTTACACTTTGGCTAAGTTATAACCATGGTAGATTCAATATTTTAATATTATTTTAACATTTTTTAACTTAAAAGGTTAATAGAGTCTGTTGGTAGGGTTTAACTTCTTCATATTAATGTTTTGATGGTAATTCCTTNTTCTGTTGGTAGGGTTTAACTTCTTCATATTAATGTTTTGATGGTAATTCCTTAGTTAAACCTTTATGGAAGTTATAAAAATTTCAAAAAAATTTCCATAAAAAACCTAAGGTTTTTGGCCCCCATGACAAATAGCTTACCTATGGTAGTTGCAAGACTAAATAATGGGGTGAATTGGATAAATGGTTTGGAAGTTATGGCTCTTAGAAGGTTCTGGGCTCTGAAAATTCAAAAACTTCCCCTTTTTTTAACACAAATGTGAAAAATTGCTAAGGATCACTTTGTAAATATAGACTTTTTACCTTGTGTTGATGGGGTCTTGTCTATGTGTCCCCTCCTTCAATGAGATCTATGGAGAAAATTTTTCACATTTAAAATTAAAAAAAAAATAGGAGTTTCATCATGAAATTGGGGTCCTTGGAGAGCTAGAAAAGCCATGAACATAATGAAATACTTGAAGATGGCTTGATATGCACAAAATTGGAGTTTTGACTTGAAGAATAAGATTTTGTGAAAAAATGTCATTAAGGAATGCCCAATTGGATGCAATCGATGGAGAATGTGGAAGATTTGATTGAAAAAATTCCTAAGGATAAGAAACTTAACTAGCCCAACTAAGAGAAATGCAAGTGGATCCTCCTATAGTAGGCTTATGCCCTTTTTGCCCTTGCATATCCTCAAATTAAGAAGTAGGTGGACCCCATGATTGATTAATGGTTATGAAAAGTTAAGGATCTTATCTAGAAGAATCTACCTAAGAATTTTGACATGTCAAACCAAGAAATTAAACAAGACATGGAAGCTAGCAATGAGGTGAAAAGTGGAAAGCATTGGTGGATGAGAGAAAGGTGGAATGGAGTTCTGAATCATGGTTACATGAAGTTCCTTATGAGGTTTATGGTTAAATGACTTGATAAAGTTCATCCTTAGTCTAGATCAAAACCAAAAAATTTTAGTGACTTTGCATCAATACTCTAAGATCTACACATCTCCTTAAAACATAAGAATGCTCCCAAAGATCAATCACCATTCATTATTGAGAAGAAAAGAGATGCAGGAAATGAGAAAGGACCTTAGTTAGAGGGGACTTTTAGGCATGGGTAACATGTCTTTCTAGTCTCATAACTACTACTTATAGCCTATTATTTTGTCTAAGGGGTGTGCTATGAATTCCCATTATTTCTTCTTATATATTTTATGAATTTTTAGATGGGAACCATACCATGCAAAGACTTTAGCTTTCTATTATTGGTTGATAGTGGAATGGTAAGAAATCCATTAAAACATTCATGCACTTAAGAGAGTAGAAAAGTGCAAAGAGTATTGAGTTCCCTTGAATTCACATCCTTGTCAATCCAGTTAATCTTTCCTAAGTTTGGAAACTATCAAGGTCACAAGTTCATTAAAAATGGACCTCGTATTTCTAGAACAAGGAAGACCATAGAGTGTTGTGGATTAGTGGATGACATGGACTCATTACCTATTCCATGAAAAAGAAAATTTATCTTAGTTATCAATATCAAGATTCAAAGAGAGGAACCAAACATTAGCAATCAAAAATATTAAGTACAAACCACCATTAGCAAACAACTACAGCATCACTATGTCCTACTGGCAATAAAGAAAAAGAAAGTAATTTATTAAAAAGATAAGAAAAATATACATACTAAAATAAAGTAAAATATAAAAGAAATAGTAAAATATCAAAGATAAAACATACTAACTATGTTGTAAAATAAAAATGGTGTAAAATAAAAAGTGTAAAAATAAAAAGGTATAAAAAACTGTTGTAAAACAAAAATGTATAAAAGTTGAGGAGCCATTTACATAATTAGCATGGATGTCCATCTTCTGCACAACTGACTTAGAAGGAGGAGATCCAAAAAGTTAATCATGGTTGTTCATCTAATTAGGTGTTGCTAGAATTAGCTCTTTTGGGCTCATGAAAAGGATTGACTTGTTACATGTTGACCAGTAACTTCTTATTTGGGCTTTCAAGTTTGTAGATCAACATGGTGCCAGAAAGGAAGGTTTCATAAATGATGTAAGGCCCTTTCTGCTCTTTTGATGTACATGTGTGGGCTTCCAATAAAGGACCTTGTCTCCAGGTTAGAATTTTACCTTCCTTATTTTGAGGTCATGGTGTTGTTTTTTGAATGCCTTGTGCACTTTATTTAAGGATCGGGCCACCAGTCTATTCTTATCTAGTATATTAAGGTTGATTAGTCTTTTTTTCCATGCTAGGCTAAGGTCAAGATCAAGGTCATAGGCTATTGAAAGTATATGAAGCTCAAATTAAATTAGAAGAGTTGGCAATTTTCTGTACACTATCTCATAGGGAGAATAGCATATAGGGAGTTTCTATGTTAAGCAGTAGGCCCAAAGGGCATCATTGAGTTTTTTGCTCTAGTCTCTTCTATATTTGCTAATTATTCTACATAAGATCTAAGTGATCTTCATATTTATTACTACTACTAATAATTGGTTTAGGGGTGATAGGGTGTTGTTAATTTATGTTTTACTCTCAACTGTTACATGAGCTTTCAAAAGGTAGTGCTTGTAAAGTGAGTACCATTATTAGAAATCAATGCATGTGGCATTCCAAACCTATTTACAACATTCTGTTGTACAAACTAAGCAACTGTGGAAGATTACTATTCGGTGATAATTACTACTTCTACCCATTTCATACAATAGTTAACAATGACTATGATGTACACCTTTCCATTTGACATGGATGTGATGGGATCCATGAAGTCAATGCTTTAGATGTTGAAGGGTTCTAGTGGTTGGACCCATTGCTAAGGCTCCTCTATTTGAGTAGTCATCCCACCATCACATTGACAATAATCACAAGAGTGAACAAATTGGTGAGCATCTTTGAAGAGTGTTGGCTAATAATACCCTGCCATCAAGATCTTAATGGTTGTGCATCTTCCATCATAGTGGCTCCCTCAAGGGCTCTAATGAGCATCCTAGAGGATACATAGTTGGTCTACATTACAAAATGGGTAGAAGTAGCTATTGTTATGGACTGTACATTATCTACCGCTATATGATTTGTTTAACAACAAATCGTTAATAGGTTTGGTGTGCCTCGTGCACTTATTTTGGATAATGGTACACATTTTATGGGTACAAATTTTCAAAAGTTGATGCAATGCTTAGGAGTTAAACACAAATTGACTACACCATCCCACCCTCAAGCAAATGGTTAAGCCAAAGTAACCAATAGGGAGATTACGCAAATATTGACAAAAATTGTTAGCAAGGATAGGCGAGATTGGAGCACCAAACTAAACGATGCTCTTTGGGCATACCGCTCCACATGGAAACTCCCTATAGGCTACTCTCCCTATGAGTTAGTATACGAAAAACTCCCAACACTTCCTTTTCAAGTAGAACTCCATACACTATCTACGACATGTGATCTCAACCTTGACCTTAATCTAGCACAAAAAGAATGGTTAATGAACCTTAACCTGTTAGATGAGAACCAATTAGTTTCCTTGTCATCTAATGAATTACACGAGGCTTTTAATAAACAACATCATGACCTGAAAATTAGAAAAGTTAAGTACCAACCAGGAGATAAGGTTCTTTATTGGAACCCCATACACGTTCCACAATGCACTAAATTTGAAACGCTGTGGGAAGGACCTTATATTATTTATGCAACTTTTCCTTCAGGAGCCATGATGATTTACAAACCTGATAGCCTAGATAAGAAATTTTTGGTCAACATCCAACAAACCAAACCTTTCCATGAGCCTAGAATAGCCAATACCAATACTACCTCTATTGGTGGATAACCCTACCCACTATTTTGGATCTCCTCCCTCCAACTTAGTCATAGGGGAGAGGGCCACCAATGTTAATCATTCTTAGCTCTCAATTCCTTTTGTATTTTTTATTTGACACATTTTTGTTCTACACATGTTTTTTACACATTTTTCATATTTACTTATTTTTTGTTTTACACCATCATTACCATTTTTACTATTTCTTTGTTTGTTTGATTTACTTTCATTTTTCATACACTAAGTGCTCATGATGGTGGATTGTCCTATAATGGTGTTGATTGATAATGTTTGATTTTTACCTTTGATTTTTAATGTTGATATTAAGATATGGTTTCTTTTGATAACATAGGTAATGAGTCCATGTCATCCATTCATCCATTCAACTCTATGGTTTCCCTTTTTTTGGAAGTGTACTGTCCTTTTTTTTTCTAAGAAAAAATTATTAATGAATTGGTGGCTTAGTACTTTTCGAACTAAGGAAAAATTTAAATGGATTGAAAAGGGTGTGACTTCAAGGGGATTTGATGCATTTGTGCTAAATATTCTCTTGGGTACTTGGATGCGTTTCATGAGTCTTCTGCCATTCTGCTATTGATCAACTATCAAGAAGTTGAATGAATCTAAATAAGTCTTTACATGGTGTGGTTCTCATGCAAAAAAAAAAAAAAAACTAGTGGGAATTCAAAGCATGCCCCTTAGAAATCATAAAGAAACATGGGCTAAAAACACTGGTTATGGCACTGGAAAGACATGTTACCCATGCTTGAAGGTTCCCTCTAACTAAGGCCCTTTCTCGCTTCCTATTTCTATATCTTTCTCTCCTTGGAATGGTGGTGACTCAATGGATGCATTCTTGTTGCTTCATGAGGATGGGTTGGTCAAATGTATTGATGCGAGGTCACTGGATGTGGTTGATGAGTCCAGACTTGGGATGAATTTTATTTAGTTACCTTAACCACATAATACACAAGGGACTTTACACAACCTTGCTCTTGGGATTCCATTCCATTTCCTTCCATATTCCACTAATTGCCAGTTTTATAATTAGTGTATGTCTTGGTTGATGCATTGTTAGTCTTCAACAAACTCTTGTGGGTAAGTTCTTAACCATTGTTTCCATGTGTTATTCCAAGAGCCTATGGACTCTTTGGGTTGCAGATCTATCAGGGCATAAAAGGCATGGGCCTACTTTGAGGAGGACCCACTAGCATTACTTTTTGGTGCAATTGTTAAGTTCTTTTCCTTAAAAATTATTTGCAATTAACCATTTCATGTTTCATCCCCATCCATGACATCTATTTTATTAGCTTCACCATTGTTATTTTCCTCATCTTCATTTTTCCTTCAGTTTTTTCACCCTATCACTACTAGAGGTTCACTCTTAGTTGTGAGGGCCTTATCACAAATTTTTCCATTCAATTACCTATCTCACCCCTACACCTTGGGTAGGTATCAATTAAAAACCTCTAACCCAGTATTTGCCATACCCATAGCCTAACCAATGAGCTTATATCAAGGCAAGGTATCAACTACATTATGGCTTATCTATAGTTGCTAATTCATGACTGTGTTGTGTGTGTAGATGGCGATTATACGAACAATGGACTAGGATAGGAGGAAGCACTCGGGATGGATTGGAGCTGGAGCATTTATGCAAGAAACAAGTTTGGTCAGGTGGCTATGGATGAACAATGGAATGCACATTTTTAACGTTGACAGAAACATGCCTCATTTTATTTTCTCTCTCTCTTTATCTTTAAGCTGTCGAATGAGGGTCTAGATGTCATCTATGTATAGTGTTCACCACAATGGGTGGGAACACCAATGTTGTAATATGTTTCTCGATCCGTTCATTGGGTACTTTGAGTCTGTTATTCCCTGTCATTGTCAATTCTCATTCAGTTAATAATCTCATACCTTCCCAATATTTTGTAAGGAACTCGAGGATGAGTTTTCATTTAGTCATGGGGGTATGATGAGCTACGATATTGTATCTGCAATATCAGGTATGCGATATTAGAGCCTTCCAAGCAATATCGGACATTCGATATCAAGTCCTATCTTGTCGGCTATAAATAAGAGGTGGGCACACTTGGTTTGGTAATAGTTAGTTAATTAGTCTTAGTCCCTTACCTGAACTCTTGCCTTTTTCCTTTCTTAGAATTAGAATTATTTTTAAGTGCCTGTAGTAGGAGTCATAAAGCAAATGGAACCTTATTCGAGCATTGTGTACCTGAGCACACCTTGTGGCCAAAAATAAAGATGAACTTTGTGATAAACCTTGCAGTATTCAAAATAGCTTATTTAATGTTATTTACAATTATTTAATGCTTTACTTTGTTGATTAATGTTCTCTCTCTTACCTTGTTAACTCTCCTAGGTAAGCACACTCAGTACGACCACTTCGAGCATGCGTGGAACACTTGGTAACCCAGTAATGGTTAGCGTTTGGTAATCCTAGTAGTGTTGCACTAGTTCAGGATGTGTATGGCAAGTGGGAATGGATGCTAGTTTTAGGACTAGTTAGGTTGTAGTTGATTAGTTAAATTAAATTAGTTACTTAATTAGTTCACTTCTCCCTTTGTAGCACCAGGACATAAAATATCAGAAAATATATAGAAATAATATACCTGAAGATTACTTAACCATACAATCATGCTATACAAGTAAGCTTGGGAAGACAATGATTGACTAACCCACCTAGGTTCTGTAAAGATGCATAAGCACCTAGTCCTTGGAATTTGACCAGATTGTGTGTGTACGATTGTATTTGTATGGTTGAACGTAGGGATACCTTGCTGCTCATCAATGCCCAAGGGAGATTGTTAGAGATGAGTGCTTATTAGATTGAAAGGCTTATTGATCAAGTGACCAAGGAAGAAGGAGAACTTAAAAAGAAAGAAATTGTAGAGGAATATAACAAAGATACCTCCATTCACAAAAGGGAGGTACGTTTCTACGATCTTGAGGAGGAGGCATCACTAGAAGAAGTGGTATAGAGGAAAACCTTGTTGATCCAAAAATATATTATAGAAATATTGACTAAGGTAGACAAAATGTGGGACTCCTTAGATGAGAAGTTTCAAATAGCTCTAAAGATTATGAAGGAGGAAATAGAGTAGGTGAATCAAGATAAGGACAAAAGAAGAAGAAAGAGTATAGGAAAGGACTATTATTAGCAAAAAAAGTAATGCTACAATAGTTGATGAGGTTGTAGATTTAGAGATAGAGGAAGAAGGATGTGACATTTATCAGTGTGAACATCCCAATGGATGTTGCCTTACATTGCCACATTTGCAAAAATCTGGGATCTATGCCTTGAACCCAAAATTTGCAAAAAGGCAACCACCTAGGATATTACCTTATTCACAAGGCAATTACTAGCAGCAGTTCCACCAATAATAGTACTAAACAAGTGGAATGCCACCTCAACCTCATGAACATTATAATTAATGGAAAAATCCACAATCATGGGGGATGCCACCACCAATGTAGCAATACCCTTACCATTAGCCAAACTTGTATGGTTACTATGTCTAATAACCTGTATCTCCTCATGATTCTACAAGCCATGCTTCTTTCTCCCATCATTATTATTCCTCTAAATATCACAGAACAAAAACTTTATGAGCTAAATCTCCTTTTCGTTATCCTCATTATTAGCCACAATACCCTACACAATCTAATTCCACTCCCTTGCCACCTACTCTACCTATGAAAGTTGAAATCCCATTGTAGCCTCAGCATTACAATGGCACGAGGGTCATGAAATTATAGCCAGATTAAATTTCAAGTGATTCTAAGTGTAAGTATAGAAAAAGAGCTTTCTTTAGATCCAAAAATTCACCTAAACCCTCACAAGTATTTGTGGTTGCTAATCCTTCAACAACTACTTTAGAAATCACCAATGAGCCACCTTCAAACCAACGATCCTAGAATGTGCATACTGTCTTGTTAACTCATGTGGTTATAGACTAGATTAAAGCATGCCATCTTCATAGGAAAAGCTTTGACCTTGGAAGTTCTATAATATAATTACAGATTACAGGAAATGATCCTTCTAAAGCTTTATTAGACTTAGGTTTTAGAATGAACTAATCTTCCAAGAGATATATTAAACTTGGAACCTTCCTCCACTAAAGAAATGTAACATTAGAGTAGAGCTTGCTAATCAATCCATCATTGTTTCCTTAGGTTTGATGGAGGTTATTATGATCACCATCTGTGGATGGTCTTACCTAGTAGATTCCTTAGTAATCCATGTGAACAACTATAAGGCTTTTTAATTATCATGGGAAGATCTTGGTTAAGCATAATCGATGACAAGCTATGGTTTAGAGACCTTGCCTTGAAAATTTTCAAGAAAAATAACTTTGAAAAGGTTGATAAGAAGAGGGTTCCATGCATCACGTATAGTGACATAGGGTGCCATTGCATGCAAAAGATTTGGACTGTTAAGAGCACATTCATCACTGCATTACATAAGTATGCTGAAACATCAAACATTAAAATATGCCTATATGCAACAACTACAAAATAAGAGGGTATCTAGTGGTTACTAATAGAAGAAATATTTAGTTCAAAAATGTGTATGAAACCAATTAAGCTCCTCACATGTGCTTACATCAATAACATGGATGAAATGAAGAAATACATAGTTAACTCTTTCACATTGAAATAGAAATGAATTGAGAGTTGGAAATCCCTGGTAACTTCAAACAAGAAACCCTTGAATTCAAATCTTTATAGGAAACTTTGGAGCATGTATTTCTTGAAAACAACAAGCTAGTAATCATTAATGTTAATGTTACTAAAGAGCAAATTGGAAAGTTACTAAAAGTTGTAAAAAAAGGGTTAACAACATTTGCTTGATCATATGATAAACTAACTAGAATAGATTTATGCATATTCTAGCACTGGATTTATATAGACTCCACCATTAAAATTAAGAGGCATTCGCAAAGAAGATTGAATCCTGATGAACTATGTTATCGTGTACGCGATATCATGTCTTGCCTAATTTTTTATAAATAAGAGACAGTGCCCTTGGTTCCCTTAGAATTAGATTTAGACCCTTAGCCAAAATCTTGCAATTTTGTCATTCCATAGTTATAATTATTTCTGTGTGCCCACAGTAGGAGTCATAGAGTGAATGGATCTTTATTCAAACAATTTTTACCTGAGCACAAGTTTGTGTACAACAATAAAGATGAACTTTATGATAAACCTTGTAGCATACAGATTAAGCTAATTAGTAATTAATTATTGTTCAATGCTTTCCTAGTTAATTAATATCTCTCTCAACCTTCAACTCCCTTAGTTAAATACACTTAGTACAACAGCTTCGAGCATGCGTGTAGCGCTTGGTAACCCAGTAATGATTAGCGTTTGGTAATCCTAGCAGCATTGCACTGGTTCAAGATGTGTACAACAAGTTTGAACAGATACTAGTGTTAGGAACATTTAGAAACTAGTTAATGAATAGTTAATGTAAGTTGGCCACTTAGTTCTCTCTCCCTCTCCTTTTATTAGTGGAAGACATAAAAAATACAAAAGCTATAAAAATCATATACCTCAGGCTTACTTAACCATACAACCGTGACAATACAAGTAAGTTTGGGAAGACAACAATTGATTAACCTTGAGTGTTCCATTAAGGAAAATAAGCACTTGGTCCTTAGAGTTCGACTGGATTGTGCGTGAAATGCTTGTATTCGTATGGTTGAGTGTAGGGGTACCTCGCCACTCATCATTGGCATCATTGTCAGGGACTTAGTTGTTTGTGCACTCCGTAGAACATAGGAAATCATTTATATCATTGGAACGTTAGAACGAACCCTTAGGGTTAATCAAAGAAAGACAAGACAACAGTACATTGCACATTGAACAAGACAAGATGTCTTCTTCTTCGCATAAGAGCACTTCACCGCCTAGGACAAACGCAAGAGGTAGTCAGTGGCATAATACACATAACCAGGATTTGTCAGTTCCTCAAGATTTTCATGTGGTATATACTCATCCCGATGAGTATGTGCCTGATTTCACCTTTATTCTTCACCAAGATGCATAATTTCATTGGAGAGACTTGGAGGGTAACATAGTGTTGCCTCCAGACCGATTAGTTCCCAACATGCTCCTTTGTGCTCTCACACGAATAGGCATGTCACTTTTATACATAGAATACGTTGCACATGATCGTGACTCAAGAGACTATCATCCCATAAAAGCACAACGTCAAAGGAACTTGTGACAGGAGAGATACCATACATCTTTGAAGGGTAAATGGCCCCATGACGCTCTGCACGTTTTGAGCAAAATTGAGGATGGTGAACCTGCTTCAACAGGTTCCCCACGAAACAATGTTTCTCCTCCTAATATTGGTCAGGAGGTAGTGTATCAGAACCTCCACTCCACTATTCACAACCCTAGTTCTGATACCCATGAACATGAAGTGTTCAACAAAGGAACACGAACACATGATAAGGGTGGACGTTTTGATCGCAATCATGATCGAGGCCAAGACCACCAAAGAGAAGGTAGAAAACACCATCATGGTGATGGTTCTCCTTCTTCTTCACCTTCATTGTCATATTCACCCTCTCCTTTAGTGTCCAGATGAAGTGATAGGGAAACCATTCATGAGGATAAGAGAAAACGAAGTGAAAGTCATTGACGAGATAGTCTCCACCAAGATGAGCAACTGCGTTGGAGAGATTTGGAGGGTAACATAGTGTTGCCTCTAGACCAATAAATTTCCAACATGCTTCTTCATGCTCTCACACAAATAGGAATGTTGATTTTATATGTAGAATATGTTGCATGCGATCATGACTCAAGGGACTATCATCCCACAGAAGCACAACGTCAAAGGGACTTGTGATAGGAGAGATACCATACATCTTTGAAGGGTAAATGGCCCCATGATGCTTCACCCGTTTTGAGTGAAATTGAGGATGGTGAACCTACCTCAATAGGTTCCCCATGAAACGATGTTCCTCCTCCTGACATTGGTCAGGGGTTGGTGTATCAAAACCTCCACTCCACTATTCACAACCTTGGTTCTGATACCCACGAACATGAAGTGTTCAACGAAGGAACACAAACACATGATAAGGGCAGACATTCTGATCATGATCACGATTGAGGCCAAGACCATCAAAGAGAATGTAGAAAACACCGTCATGGTGATGGTTCTCCTTGTTCTTCACCTTCATCATCATCTTCACCCTCTCCTTCAATGTTTGGACGTAGTCATAGGGAAACCAATCTTGAGGATAAGGGAAAACAAAATAAAAGTCATCGAAGAGATAGTTGAGAACGAGGAAGAGGGAACTCTAAAGAATCAAGGCATAGAATAAGGGAGAGTAGGGAATTGTGTAGACACCATAGATGCTATGAATGAGATGATCACGAAGAACCCCTACTCGCCACTAGAAGCATGCTAGATATAATGGAGGCCGTAAGAGTTCCAAAAAGGCATCAAAAGGAGAGTAGGATCAAGAGGTTAGACATGAAAAACATCCCATGATTTGAAGGGGGATACAATGCTGATCCTCAAAATCATTTACAAGAATTCCATGATGTATGTGCCTTGCAAAACATAGGAAACAAATGGCAAAAATGAAAGTTTTTCCCAAGGACACTAGTGAAAGAAGCAGAAAGCTGGTACTAGTTCTTAGAACCAAAATACATTCGGAGGTGAAGTACAATGTTAGAACTATTCAATGATAAGTACCAAATGTACTCTCGAGTGTCTAACTTGTGGAAGCAAATCCAAGGATGGAAGCAAAGAAATCATGAACCCTTGGATGTTGCCATGGGACAGTATTACGCATTGTTATATCGTTGCCCTGGCCATGGTTATTCATAGTGGGATCAACTACACCATCTCGTGGATGGACTTAGGCATGAAATAAGAAGAACCATTAGGACGTATGCTTAAGGAAGGTTATCGGAGCTTAGGTCTCATCAAATTCATAAACTACTAGAGTAAGTTGCCAAAGAAGAAGGTGAGCTATGAAAGAGAGAAAGTGTAGAAGAATACAACTGAGATCCTTCCCTTTGAAAAAGGGGAGTGAGATTTTGTGAGGAGGAAGAAGAGTCACCACTTGAAGAGATGGTGAATAGGAAAACTTCGCCTCTCCAAAAGTTAACATAAGAAGTATTGGCAAAGGTAGACCAAATGTGGGACTCCTTGGATAGTAGGTTTGAAACTATTCTTAAAATTGTAGAGAAGTCTAGGGAGCGAGGTAGTGATCATGACAAAAAGAAAAAGAGAGAAGTGGAAAATGCACATAACAAGGGTAAGGGAAAAATGGCCATCATAGAAGAGGTTGTGGATTCAGACATGAAAAATGATAGTGGATGCAAGATATGCCAATACGACCATCCTAAGGGATGTTGCCCTATGATCTCACATCTACAAGAGTCTAGGGTGTATGCACTCAACCCACGACTAAATAAATGGCAAACACCCCAATGGTTACCTTTTCCCCAAGGTAACCCAAGGCAGTTCCACCAACCTTCAACATATTATCCAAGTGGAACTCCACCACAACCTGTTGAGCAACATCAATAGTGGCAATACCCATAGTCATGGAGGGTTCCACCACCAAGGCAACAATACCCATACCAGCAACCTGACCCACATGGCTACTACGTGCAACATCCAATCTCTCCACGTGACTCTGTTGGTCATGTTACAGCACAACATCACTACCAAGCCCATGAGTATTATAGAACTCCTTCTTCTAGGAGAGATAACCCACAAATATACCATCCTTCAAATCCATCCGCAGCTCTCCCACCAATAGCTCCATTACCACCCACTCCAGCAATGCAAGCGGAACTCCCTACTCAACCACAGCAACGTAATGCCACAAGGGCTGTAAATCCTCAACTGTATGAAGAAAAGACCTTTCTTCAAAACCAATAGTTCAACCAAGCCCTTACAACCACAAGTGGTAGAACCTTTGAATGCCTCCCCATCAAATAAAGCTTTAGAGCTCCCTTCAAACCAAACATTGAGCTCAATGCATACGGTCATGTTAACACATGCCGTTACTGACTGGATCAAGGTTGGCCACCTTCCCAAGAAATTCTCTAATCCTAGAAGCCCTCTAATCTATCTCCAAATCGCTAGGAATGAGCCATGCAAAGCTCTTCTGGATTTAGGTTCTGGAGTCAACTTAATATCGTAAGAAATGTACAAAGCCTGGAACCTGCCGCCATTGAAGAAGAGCAATATTCACCTAGAACTGGCTAACCAATCCATCATTGTTCCCTTGGGATTGGTGGAGGACATTGTCACCACTGTGTGTGGGTGGTTGTACCCAACGAATTTCATA
The DNA here is from genome assembly GCA_015680685.1 of Gnetum montanum. NCBI lineage: Eukaryota > Viridiplantae > Streptophyta > Gnetopsida > Gnetales > Gnetaceae > Gnetum > Gnetum montanum. The sequence continues at coordinate 147,365 of MNCI01001119.1, forward strand.
GTGATACAAGTGAATATCTGTAAAGAGAACTTCCCAATCATAATGGGAAGGGCATGGCTAAGTACTATAAATACACACCTAGGAATTTGTGATCTTTCCCTAGAAATATCTAAGGAGAACACTTTTGGAAAGATCAAGAAGAAGAAGGTTTCATGCATCACATATAGTGATACAGGGTGCAATTGCATGCAGAGATCATGGGTTGTCCAAAGTTTAGCATTACCTGCATGTAACTAGTGTGCATAAGACATTAACATACAAAAGTGGTTGTATGTAGTAGCCACATGACAAGAAGACACCTAGTGGCTAATAGCTGATCAAGAGGGAAACTCACTCATGTGCATGGAACTAATTGAGGAAATAACTTGCGGTTACATCAAAACCATAGACACATTACACCAAGTCCGCTGCCAACTTCCAAGCCTTAACCTTGAAACCATCAACTAGGGAAGTTAAAAATTCCTAAAAAATTCAAACAAGAGCCGCTAGAATTAAAACCATTGCCCACTAGTCTAGAATATATGATCCTTGAAAATAGAAAACTAGTAATCATCAACGCAATACTTGCTTCCAAAAAAAAAAGGAAAATTGCTGAAAGTAATAAATAAGTGGTCAAAAGCCTTTACCTGGTCATATCTTGAATTAATTGGAATAGATCCTAGGATATGAAAAAATAGGATTTACACTGACCCCTCCATAAAACCTCAGAAATAACCGCAGAGGCGATTGAACCCAAAATTGAAGTAGGTAGTAAAAGAAGAAATAGAACAGCTTCTTAAGGCTAGGTTCATATATCCCATTGCTGATAGCAAATGGGTTAGCCCTATGGTAATTATGCCTAAAAAGGGAGGCAAATGGAGGGTGTGCATAGATTTTAGGCTACTGAACATGGCAACATTTAAGGATCACTTTTCGTTGCCATTTGTTGACGAAGTCTTAGACATCATAGCAGGGCATCGCTATTATAGTTTTCTGGATGGATATAGTAGATACAACCAAATATAGATAGCCCCAGAAGACCAAGCCAAGACAACATTCGCCAATTCTTGGGGAACGTTTGCATATAAACAAATGCTGTTTGGCTTGTATAATGCTCCTGCCACGTTTCAACACCTAGTTCTAAGCATATTCCAACTGAAAATAGGAAACTGAGTGGAAGTCTTTATGGATGAATTCTCCACCTATGGAACAAGTTTAATCAAGCCTTGGACCGATTAGAGCAAGTGCTAAAAAGATGTGTAGAAACCAATCTAAGGATCAACTAGTAGAAAAGCCATTTAATTGTCGAAGAAGGCATAGTACTTGGGCATAAGGTTTCACATGCAGGAATAGAGGTAGACCCAAATAAAATTAGGGTCATCCAAGGAATCACCCGTCAACTGAAAACTATCAAAGACATTCGATCATTCCGTGGACAGACTGTCTACTATAGGAGATTCATTGAGAACTTCTCCAAGATTGCCAAACTGTTGGTAGAGCTAACAAAGAAGGATGTACCTTTTGAGTGGACCAAGGAATGTGAACAAGAATTCCAAACCCTGAAACAAAAGCTAGTAGAAACTCCCAAAAGCTAGTACATCATGTCTAACGCATCCAATTATGCCTTAGGAGCCGTACTTACACAGTTAGATGACCAAAAATGCCCTTACTACATCACTGTGCAAGTAGAAGTATCATCGGTGCATAACTTAACTACATAACTGTTGGAACATTTTAGCCATTTTATGGAACAGAGACATGAGATGATTGAGATTTTCTAAATATTTCAATACAAATATTTGAAATGGCAAGATGTAATATGAGAAGGTATTGATTTCTATTACTTGTTTTAAAAAAAGAGAGAGATGGATATGACTCAATGGTAACATTAGGATGGCACTGGCTCTGCATCTCATGATAAGAGGTCCTGTCACACATTTTTCAGCATATGGGGATTTTATTAAATTTTCCCGTAGACTAAGAGAAGGATGTTAAAAGACAAGCATAAACTTTATTCAAGTTCCCAATGGAGATGTTGATTTTTCTGTTGCATTGCATAAATTGAAGCATCGGAATTGTATAACTAGATTTGCAGTTCCTTTTAAAACAAACATCTTCGTGGAAAGCAAGTCAGATTATCTTTGATTGGTCAAGTCCTGCATAGGGACAATTTGTCACAGTTTGTTTTGAAGGACCAGTTTGTATCAATATATCCTGACGAAACCCTCCATCGGATGCGTTACTTACCTTTCTATGCTCTGAAAAATGGATTTCCTGCAACAGTGGAAGCTATACCTATGTTTATTGAGCATTTTTGTGGTGCTAAGCACACGTGTGATTCAGGGCCAACGCCTTGCTCCACAGCGCGCGAGCGAAGGACAGAGGCGTATCGGCAAATGAAGAGGACGACAGCGGCACCAGCACAACGTTAATGATGTACCCTAACAGAAATACATGAACACGACAGTCATGAGAATGGGTACAGAGACTTTGCCGATGTTTGCTGATGTCTGCCGATGAAGAAGGATACCTTTAATCAAAAACAGATACACAAAAAAAAAAAAACAACACATCTCTGAGTGAGTCCCCCGCCGTTGCACTGATCTTCAGGGTTTCTGACACCGAAATCCTCAAATCTAAACCTGTGTTTTAACGTTCTAATTCATATTATTCTGTGTGAACCTGCAAAAAATAATTTCCTCTGTCCCGCACGTAAAGGTCTGGCTATGATTGTACTGCAAAAATCCGTGAGCAGAAAGAAAAGGCTGCAAAGAAATTAGTTCCAATGACAGGCACGTTTACACCTCATCCCTGTAATTTCCAATAATTTGTGTAGGTTACTTCCTCACCAAACAGGGCTTTTTCTTCCAAATGACTCATTTCAAATTTTTAGGTGGTATGTCATTCACTCCTCCTACAACCTACCTTCCAAAATAGTAGCCATGTCCAACGCTGATGCATTCGGTATAGCATACCAGTCTAGTGAATGCGGCAACAGGTGTCTGGAGATATTTTGGGTTGATGGTGGTAAACCGGAGTTGCAGTTTATCAAATAAAATTTTAAATAATCATAATACCATATACACTAAGTGTGAAGCCCCGGTTATAAACTTACCTTTTTTTTTAAATTCAATTATCCCAAGACTTCAAAACGTTATTGTTTTAAATATTATTATATAAGTTACTACCTAAAAAATACTTGTAATATTAATGTTAAAATGTTTATAATATTTTAAATATTTGTAGTATGTATTAATGTTAGCATGAAATTCTCCTAATTTTATGCATAACTTCCTAACTCCCTAACTACATAACTTTCTCCTAGCTTGTTGGGCAAGGAATCTTCTAATTGGTTAGTCCAATTACTTGGGAGAAAAGTTAGGTGAGATATTTTTGAAATTGTAACTTCCCTACCTACCTTTGAACCCTATAAAAAGGTTGGGGGGATGAACATTGGGAGGATCATGACTTCTCACATCACACTTGGGGTCTCATACATCACATTTTGAAGGCTACTAGTTAGCACTTGGGCTCTTACTTGGAGACACTTTGAGTCTTGGGAGAAGAGCATTTTGTAAAGAAGAAAGTGTGAACAATTGCTTGCAAGATGACTTGCTAGAATAAAGATTTCAGCCTCTTTGTCATGGTCCTGTGAGTTATGCGTTTCTTTTTTTTTTTGTTTAAATTGTCTAGCTAGTGGTTTAGATAGTATCATCCTTGATAAGTAATTTTGGGATTTTTAGATTGCTCTTACTGTTCTTGTTGCCCGATAGAAATTTCTATTAAAAGTTTGTCATAGAAGCGCTTGTGTTTAAAAGCCTTAAGAGCATTTTAGTAGTAAATTTCATTATTTTGTAATGTGAGGGAACTGCTATTGGGATTATTGTAAGAGAGCCTCTGTTTGTAGTCACGCCATCGAACAATTTAGTAGTTGAGAGGGTTCAGAGAATCTTTGGTATTTTGATGGGACCAGAATAGCTTCTTTTTATCTTTAAAGTGAATTCTCGTGGTATTTCAATCAGAAATTGTCAAGTCTTTTAAAGGTTCTGTTTGAATGCAATCGTTGACATCTATTATCTAGTCAAAATGGAGTCTCGTACGTGGTAGTTTACGCAGCAATTTTTGGTAGCATAATAGGATTGTCTTGAAGATATTGCTTGTTTGAGCCTTGGAAGTTTGAACAATTCGTAGATATTGAATTTGGGATAGCTTTATTGCGAAGTGTTTACTCGTGTCATTTTACCTTGTTTAAATATTTGAGGTCTACACAAATCTGCTTTCTTTTCTTTTCTGCTTATTTCCATCGAATCTTGCTCTATTTCTAGTTTTCTTGTGGAACTATCTCTTTCTCTGGGGAAAATTAGGAGTAGATTGCGGAGTTGTGCTCAAATGTTTTTGCAAAATTTTATTTGTTACAAGTAGGTATTATAAGGACCGCGTAGACTAGGCAGTTGAACAAAATAGGAAATTTTCAACAACTCACAGTACTTAGCAAAGTTGGTTGAATCTCTTTAAAGTAAGTCATTTGTAGTTCACACACAACGCAATTGTTACATTTTACACAACCACACGCCGCAACAGCACACACACATACTCACATTAACTACTAAGTTTATTTGGAGGTATTTGGGCCTTGGTGTTGCCAGAGACCAGCAGGCACCTAAATCTTGTTCGAGAAAACTCGTTGGCGGTCGCGTCCCAAACAGTCGCCAACAATAACTATAGAGAAAGAATTAATAGCTGTAGTGTTTGCACTGGATAAGTCTAGGCACTATGTGTTAGGTTACAAATTTTTCATCCACATGGATCATAGTGTAATCCAATTTCCCATGAACATGCCAATGGTTAGCCCTCGTATTATACGAGGGCTGGTAATCCTGTAGAAGTTCGATCTAACAATGATCGATTGAAAAGGCACTGATAATGTAGTTGCAGATCATTTATCTTGGTTGCACTAGGATAGTAAAGAGGATAAATATGTAATGTCTGATCATTTTCCTAATGAAGCCCTCTTTGCTGATGTAGTGAATAAACAACTACCCACGAAGACAAATTAGTATAGTAGCATTCTCACCTATCTCCTTACTCAACAAACACCACAGAAGTTGGACCTTAGGAAGAAACAACAGTTTCTTCATAGAGCCAAGTACTTCATGGAGATCAATGGACAACTTTACAAAGTGTGTCCTAATTACTTGGTTTGATGGTGTGTTCCCAATGTAGACCAATTGAGAATTCTCCAAGATGCTCATGAGGACCCTTGTGGGGATCACTATGCAGGGAGACGAATGAATATTAAGATCTTGCTTGCAGGATATTACTAGCCAACATTATTTTAGGATGCCTATCAATTTGTCTGATCTTGTGAGCACTGTCAACATGATGGGGGAATGACTGCTAAAATGGAGGATTCGCAACAATGGATTCAACCGTTAGAACCCTTTGACATTTGGGGAATAGACTTTATGAGGCCCATTACACCAATGTCCAATGACAAAGCTTACATTGTAGTTGCCATAGACTATTTAACAAAATGGGCTAAAGCAACTACTGTTAAAGACTGCACATCATCTATAGCTACACGATTTGTGCAACAACAAATCGTAAATAGGTTTGGTATGCCACGTGAACTTATTTTGGATAATGGAACACACTTCACAGGTGAAACTTTTTGAAAGTTAATGCAACGCTTAGGGGTTGAACATAAATTGAATACACCTTATCACCCCCAAGCTAATGGGCAAGCTGAGGTCACCAATAGGGAGATCATTAAAATATTGACTAGGACAATTAGCAAGTATAGGTGAGATTGGAGCACGAAATTGAATGATGCTCGTTGGGCATATCGCTCCACCTGGAAACTCCCTATAGGCTACTCTCCCTATGAGTTAGTGTATGGAAAGCTTCCAACGGTTCTAATTCAAACTAAGCTCTGTAAACTATCAATGGCTTATGACCTCCACCTCAATCCTAATCTAGCACTGAAACAAAGTTTGGAAACTTTAAACATGTTAGACAAAAATTGATTAGCTACCTTGTCATCAAATGAGTTGCATAAGGCATATAACAAGCAAAGTCATGACTTGAAGATTTGAAAGGTTAAGTATCAACCAGGAGATAAGGTTCTCTACTAGAACCCCACACATGTGCCACAATGCACAAAATTTCAGACACTGTGGGAAGGACCTTACATTATTCATGCAACCTTTCCTTAAGGGGCCATGACCATATACAAACCTAAGAGCCCTGATAAGAGATTGTTAGTCAATGTGTAATAGACCAAACCCTTCCATGAATTTGGAATGGCCAGTGCACATAATACCTCTGAGAGGGGACAACCTTGATCACTATTTCAGATCTCCTCCTTCCAACTCATTCATGGGAGAGATAGCCACCTCTGCTAACCATTTGAGGCCCTCAGTTCCTTTTTAAGTTTTTGTTTTACAAATTTCTTTAATTTTTCTTCTTCTTTTTTTACACCATCATTTATACTTTCTCATTTCTTTGTGTGACTATTTGTTTTATTTTTTATTTTTATTTATTTTTTTTGTTAGATTCGTCACCTAATAAGTGCTCATGATGGTGGTATGAACTGTATTCTATTGATTGCTACTATTTGGTTTTTACATTTGAGTTATAATGTTGATACTAAGGTATGGTTCTTTTGATATAATAGGAAATGAGTCCTCGTCGTCCATGCATCCATGAATTTCTATGGTCTCTCTTAGATTGAAACTGTACAGTCCCCTTCTTTAATAAAAAAACTATTAACGAATTGGTGACTGGGCATTTCTCAAACTAAGGACTCAACGACTGAAAAGGGTGTGACTTCAAAGGGATTTGATGCATTTGTGTTGGCTATTCTCTTGGGTGCTTGGATGTTTTCTTCTTAAGTTTTCTTACCATTCTAACATTACTCCATTATCAGGAAGCTAAGCCAATAAAAATAAGTCTTTGCATAGTGTGGTTCTCACACAAAAAAAATGTGAAAATTTAAAGCACACCCCTTAGAAAAAATAATAATTTGGGCTACAAGCATTGGTTATGGAACTAAACAGATATGTTCCCTCTAACTAAGGCCCTTTCTCGCTTTCTACTTCTCCCTTTCTCATTTTTCTCAGAATGGTGGTGACTCTTTGGTGGAAGCATTCTTGTTATTTCAAGTGGATGGATTGGCCACATGTACTAATGTGAAGTCACTGGATGTGGATTGTTTGAGGCTAGATTTGGAATGAGATCTACTCAGTCACATCAACCATAAGTACACAAGGGGTTGTACACCACCTTGTTCTTGGGACTCCATTCCATTCTCTTCTTCCCATCATTCTTTCTCCATTTTCCACTTCATTGTCAGTTGTATCAATAGTCTATATTTTGGTTGATGCATTGTTTTATTTTTGGTGAATTCTTGTGGTTAAGTCTTTAACTCTTGCTTCCAAATGACATTTTCAGAGCCTATAGACTCTTTGAATGTGGGTTTGTTAGGGCATAAAGGGCATGAGCCTGCTTTGGGGAGGACCCACTGACATTTCTATTTTGTGCATTAGTTAACTTCTTTCCCTTAAAAATTTCCACAATCAACATTTTTTTTGTTTCATTCCCATCTTTGACATCCATTTTATCGACGTTGCCATTGTTTCTTTTTCTCCATCTTTCTTCTTCCTTATCTTTTTTCATTCTATCACTACTAGAGGATCGCTCTTAGTCATGGGGGCCCTGGTCCAATTTTTTCAATTTTTCCTAACCCCTACACCTTGCATAGTCACCAGTGTTAGTGTTATATGTCTAGAATTCGTATTGGCCATATCACAACTTAGCCAATGGACCTTACACCGAGGAAAGGTATCAATTTTCTTGTGATTTACCTATCCTTGCTCATATGTAATTGTGTTATGTGTGTAGATGAAAATCATACAACAATGGATTGGACCTAGAGGAAACACTCAGGATGGATTGGTGCTGGAACGGTTGTGCAAGGAACAAGATTAATAGCATGGCTATGGATGGAAAACAAAAGGTGCAATCTTGGCGTCAGTAGCAACATGTCTTATCCTTTTTTCTCTCTCTCTTCTCTCTTAGCTACCAAATAAGGCTAGATGTCAATTGTATATAGTGTTCACTTTTGTAGTCATGAATACTAATGTTGCCATGTATTGTAATGTTGATCCGTTCACATGTCATCCCATTCACCATTAGTTGCCATTCAACTAAATAATCCCATACCTTCCCAATATTTTGTATGAAACTTGAGGACAAGTTTCATTCAGTCATGGGGGTATGATGAACCGTGATATCGTATATGCGATATCACATCCACTACACGATATCGTGTATGCAATATCTTGTCTTGCCTCATTTTCTATAAATAAGAGGCAGCGCCCTTGGTTCCCATAGAATTAGATTTAGACCCTTAGCTATACTCTTGCAATTTTTTCATTCCAGAGTTAGAATTATTTCTGTGTGCCCGTAGTAGGAGTCATAGAGTGATCAGATCTTTATTCGAGCAATTTGTACCTGAGCACAATTTTGTGTATGGCAATAAAGATTAACTTTATAATAAACCTTGAAGCATATAGATTAAGCTAATTAGTAATTAATTATTATTTAATTATTTCCTAGTTAATTAATATCTCTCTCAACCTTCAACTCCCTTAGTTAAATACACTTAGTATGACCGCTTCGAGCATGTGTGTAGCGCTTGGTAACCTAGTAACAATTAGTGTTTGGTAATCCCAGCAACGTTGCACTAGTTTAGGATGTGTACAAAAAGTGGGAATAGATACTAGTGTTAGGAACATTTAGAAACTAGTTAATGAATAGTTAATGTAAGTTAGCCACTTAGTTTTCTCTCCCTCTCCTTTATTAGTGGAAGACATAAAAAATACAAAAGCTATAAAAATCATATACCTCAAGCTAACTTAACCATACAACCATGACAATACAAGTAAGTTTTGGAATACAACAATTGATTAACCCTGAGTGTTCCATTAAGGTGCATAAGCACTTGGTCCTTGGAGTTCGACTGGATCATGTGTGAAACACGTGTATTCGTATGGTTGAGTGTAGGGGTACCTCACCACTCATTAAATCCCAATCTAAAACAAGTTAAAAATGAAGTTGAAAATTTTTTAAAGGTAGGATTCATCTATTTTGTGGTAGATACTAAGTGGGTAAGTCTACTTGTTATTATGCAAAAGAAAGAAGGATAATGGAGTATTTGTATTAACTTCAGGTTGTTGAACATGTCCACATTCAAAGATCATTTTCCATTGCCATTTGTGGATTAAGTATTAGATACAGTTGCATGACATAATTGCTATAGTTTTCTGGGTGGGTATAGTGGATATAACCAAATCCAAATCACACCAGAAGAATAGGCAAAGACAAATTTTATAAGTCCCTAGGGAACCTTTTCATCTAAAAATATGTCCTTTGGCCTCTATAATTCTCTTGCAAATTTCCATTGCTTAGTCTTAAGCATCTTTTAGCAACAAATTGGTAGTGGTGTGGAAGTATTTATGGATGACTTCACCTATGGTATTGACTTTGAATAGATATTGGACCATCTTTAGTAGGTGCTAAAACAATGTGTAGAAATAAACCTGTGACTTAATTAGCAGAAAAGTTACTTGATGGTCCAAGATGAGATTATCTTAGGGCATAGGATTTTAGGAAAAGGAATTTAGGTGGATCATCAAAAAGTAAGGGTCATCCAAGGAATAACCAGACAAATTAAAATAGTAAAACATATGAGGTCATACCTTGGTCATACAGGTTACGATAGGCATTTCATAAAATTTTTTTCTAAAATCATAAAAACATTGGTAGAACTCACCAAGAAGGATGTGGTCTTTGAATAGACTAAGGAATTCGAACAAATATTCTAACACTTTAAGAAGAAGCTTGTAGAAACTCCAATTCTACACACTCAAAGTTGGTTTAAACCATTTCATATCATGATAAACCTACCTAACTATGTCTTGGGAGTGGTGTTTACACAAATGGATTATCAAAAACATCTATATTATATCCATTGTGTAAGCATAAGAAATGTGAATGTGTAACTCAACTACACTACCACTAAAAAAGACCTCATGATAGTGGTGTGTGCTTAAGAAAAATTTAGGCACTATGTGCTTAGATATCCAATCTTTATGCATATAGGCCATAGTGCAATCCACTTCCTTATGAACAAACTAATAGTAAGCCCTCATGTTATATGATGGTTGGTGATCTTACAAGAATTTAATCTCACCATGGTTGATAGAAAAGGGACTGAGAATGTAGTTGTAGATCATTTGTTTTGGTTAAGATGGAATAATAATGATGAAGAATAACCTTTATTTGATCAATTCTTAGATAAGATCTTCTTTGCTAAGTTCACTGAAGTTCATGAACTACAGGTCATAAATTGGTATGATGAATTTCTCTCATCTCTACTTACATAGAAGATTCCTACTAAATGGGATCATAGAAGGAAATAGTAGTTTCTTCACTAGGTTAAACATTACACGGTAATCAAAGGTAACCTCTACAAGATTTATGTTGATGGCTTGATATGATGATGTGTACTTGATGCAAATCAATTGAGAGTTCTCTAGGATGCTCATGAATGTCCTTGTGGTGTCCATTACACAAGAAGGGGGACATCCACAAAGATCATCATGGCCAAATACTTTTGGCTAGCAATTTTTAGCGATGCTCACCATTTCTTCTATTTGTGTGAAAGGTGTTAACAAGATGGAGGAATGACCACTTAAATGAAAAGGTAGTAGATTCAACCATTGGAGCCTTTGGATCTTTGGGGAATTAACTTCATGGGATCTATCACTGCCATGTCCAATGGGAAAGCCTATATTATAGTTTTTGTTGATTATTATACCAAGTGGGTTAAAGCTGTAATCATATCCAATTGTACATCTACTAGGGAAGCTAGATTTTTCCAATAATAGGTGGTAAATAGGTTTATTATGCCTAGAGCACTAATTTTGGATAATGGAATACATTTAACAAGTTCTACTTTTTACAAGTTAATGCAATGCTTGGGGGTAAAACATAAACTCACAACACCCTATCACTTTCAAGCCAATAGTTAAATAGAGGTTACCAATAGGGAAAGCACAATAATTCTAATGTGAACCATTAGTATATATAGGAAAGATTATAGTACCAAACTCAATGATGCCCTTTGGACATATCACTCAACATGGAAACTTCTTATAGGCTACTTTTCTTATGAGCTTGTGTATGGAACTTACCTAAACTTCCAATTCAAATGGAATTTCGTACACTCACAGCTACTTGTGAACTTAACATAGACATTTAAAACATGTCAAGAAAATTTATGTTGTGCACAAGAATCTTGAGAGCCAAATTTGCAATATAATTTGATGAGGATCCAAAGGTAGAAACAATTGCCTTATTTTCCCATAAAAAATTCTACCCTGTGGCCTTGTTTTGGTAGAATTTTGGGTCATTTTTAATATGTAAAATTAAGATTTTTAGTTCACATGCTATGAACACCATTTATGCCAACATGTGGAGGATAAAATGATTTATATGCTACAAAAAATTGGCCCTTTTTCCCGGCACATTGCACATTCTAGTCCCACATGGTATGGCAGTGTGTGAAGCAACATGTGGTACTCGGGTTTTAAATCCATACACTGCACTTGTGACTTGAAACACCATGTAACACTCCAATGAGTGTATGGAATTATAATGGATGCTAGCAAAACAAATGCAATGCTTGTAAATACCAAATTCGACATTATTTTTAGGACTTTTAGGTAGGTCACACTTTGTCAAGAAAAAATAGAGCATCACAACATATTTTTGTAGTCTTTTATAGCCTTTGTAACACTTATTTCTGAGTGTGCAATGAACTTGTAGTAGCATTTATTATGTAGATAAAACAAGAAACCAATGTAGATCTTGTGGGGAGCACACCCTACCATTTGCATTAGATTACAAGAGATACTTCCTATTTTGAGGCTTTCATAGCCTTGATCTGCACCTTCTAAACCACCTATTTTGAAAAATAATTTTACAACATTAAATATGAAGTTTTTAGTTTTTTCTTTGCCATATTTCTTGAATATTTTCTAAGTTTTGGGGTCTATGCTTAAGTCTTATGCTGAAACATTGCTTTTACACATTGTAGTTTACTTACATTTACACATTTGGTAATAGACTTTTAAAGTCCTTAAGTGATTGACAAGATTATTTAAGGTGCTCAGAATCCTTCTAAGGCCCATGGATATTAGAGCTAAACTATTATGTGTTGAGATTTTTGGTTTTCCAACACTAAATTTTTCAGCCATTATAGTTTCTAGCACTAGAAGAAGGGCCTACACCTAACTTCTCAATCCAATACTTGTTTACATAAATTTCATTGTTTATTTTTGCCTTGATATGTGAGTGCATTTGACCAAATTAAAATTGTTCTAAATTTTCCAAAACACTAGTGTGTATCCTTGTAGCAAATTTTATTTACAAAAAAAAAAAACTTATTACTATGTTTTGTTGTTGCAGTATGCAATTAAAATATTAATTTTTGAAGTTGCATTGCACAACACTGCCATAGTTCCTTGTACTATCCTTGTAGTTGTAGTGTACAGTGCTTATCTATTTCCTTATTATGTATGCTAAAGCTTGTTTACATTTTTTTAGCCTTTTTAAATATGCTAGCAAAAATATTTAAAATAGAAAAATCATTTTTACGATTTCAGTGTTTATTATTTTTTTCTTTTTTTCACTCTTATGTTTTAAAGCCAATTTACTTCATACACTATAGCTTGACAAGATATAACCTCACATGCTATAACCTTTACACACTATAGTTTTACATGCTACAACTCCTACATGCCATAAGCCCCACACGTTGTGAGTCTTATACATTATAACCTTACATGTTGTGAGTCTTATACGATACAAGTTGTAGCTTGTTCAAAACATTAAAAACCATAGAAATATTTATCACCTTGACTAATTAATTAGTCTCATATTTTTTATGACTTTTTCATCCACTATTTTACCACACGACATTGTTACCATGGTTGCTAACTAGTAATCTATCTACATCTATAACCCTATGGACTTGGTTTTCATGGAACATAGATAGTCTCGTAGGAATTTAGGACATGATCTTGTGCATGCTACTCTTACTCAAGAGTATTATAACTTTAACTACATGAAGATCTAATCTGGCCTTCACATCTTGCACAAGAAGTTCGACTTCAAACATCAGTTTGAAGTTATCCACAAAAATGGGAAAGAATATATTTCTTTCCCATATGATAGAATAGAGCTCTCTGAAGCTTACATCAACATGTTAACCTGACTAGTAGATGATAATGAGGAAACTGTAGTAAGCAAAGAGTGTATCCTAGAGCATGATTAAGATGATCAAGAGGAATTCAAAGGTTGTTATGAAGAGGATGTCCAAGTAGTAGAAAACTTGAAAACATCTATCCCTAACTTTATGATTAACCCTTTATACAATATGTAGGTAACAGCTACCACCTCCTTGGGGAAACCTTCACAACTAGTTCCCCACGTCTCCTTCATGTTCACATATCTCCTATTTTCCTCCCAACCATGTTCCATGCAGCCACCACATAGTGTGCCTTCCATGCCTCTTTCATTTTCCATCTCAATAGGCCCTTCTTCACGATCTCAAGTCCCCCTAACCTCTAGCATCCACTTTGTTCCCTTTATCTTGCAAATCCCTACTTAAACATCATTTTCCCCATTCAATCCCATGTAGTAGTGGCAATAAGGTCTTTCCTAAAAATGCCACAATCCATCACCTAGCCTCAAGCCATTCAACCACTAGTATAACCAACCATGTAACCAATACAACCTATAGGAGCAGCTCAAAGTTTGGATCAAGCTTTTCAATTAATCCAAAGCCATATTGATAAACTAAAGAAGCTTGAGGCAAGCACCAACTAGATGGTAAAGGTCATGGACTTTTACTAAATGACCCCATAAGCCCTAATGTCCCATGAATAACTCTTCCTTCAAGTGTTCCCATTTCTCACTTCACCAAGTACAATGGTGAGAGTGATCCTAATGCTCATCTAATTACCTTTCGCTCAAAGTGATCCTAACGTCCCATACCTTGCTATGTGTCTTTTCCATGTCCTTAACTAGATAATCTCTTAACTAGTACTGGAAACTACCTCAAGGAACTATTTCCTTTTTGGATGATTTGATAAACCACTATGTTAACCACTTTGAGTATAACTTGAAACCTGAGACAATGCTAGATTAATTCATGAAAATGATATAGGGGTCCCTTGAGCCCATCCAAAAGTTTATACCTAAACCCATCTTTGAAACACATCATTGGCCATTTTCAAGGGGATAATTAATGATTTTATCAAGTCCAAACTTTATTATCTATATCCTAGATCCCTCAGTCAAGCCTTTTCCCAAGTCAAGAACATAGAAGAAGCAGTAGAATCTAGTAAGGATCCTACCTACATAACCTATAAAAACCAACACACAAAATGGGATAGGCATAAGGGAAAATAAGCACTATAGCCATGGCCATAGTGTTCAAAGAACCCAAAACAACATAGGGGTCAAAAACCACACAACCTAAGGCATCTACCATTGCTCCTTAACCATCAACATTTGGTGATTTCACATTGAATGCTTCAAAGCCTACCTTTAAGCATAAAGATAGGTCTAAGTATACGAAGTTACCTATGAAACTATTTGAGCTTCTTGATTAATTATTCAAGAGCGATCATATTCAATATAAGCAACTATCTGAGAAGGCTCGTAAGAGGTATGATCACCTATGTGAGATCACTAGGGATCCCACTACAACCACAAAAGATGATCCTCCCATGTATAAATACTTTAAGTTAGATAGATTCTGCCACTACCATTAGCTTCTTGAGCATGATACTGATTGTTGATTGGCCCTAAAAAATTATTTAAAGAAGATGATAGATAGTGAAGAGATAGTTCTAGATGCATATAACCCTATCAAGCCTCAAAACCAAACCATGAAGGTATACAAGGATCCTCTTAATGCTAATAGAAATTAATTCACCATTGATGAATCATGCTTTGTTAGCTGCTGATATCAAACCCTTGATATCGGGCCCCCGATATTGGACCCTTAATATCGAGTACATGATATCGTTTCCTGGATAATGATATTAGATACACGATATCGTGGTTCCTGTGTAAGCCTATAAATACCACATTTAGATGCACAAGAAGGGGGAGGGAGAGTAATTGTAGAAGTAGAGTCTTTTTGTCATTTTTTATTTCATCTCAACTCTTTCCCCAATGCATGCCCATAGTGTGATGATTGTAATTGTATGGAACCTTTATTCGAGTGTGACATACTTGGACACGCGCATGAATGGCAATAAAGATTGAGATTACTTCACCATTGCAGCACTCACTTAGTTTAATTGCTTAATTTTTATTGTTATTTATTATTTTCCTAATTAATATTTCTTTACCTTCCTTTACTATCCCTGTTAGTAAACGTGGAATGAGTACGACTTAATCATGAGCATTTAAGTGTGACTACTTGGTAACCTAGTAGCATATTTAGGAGCGCTCAAGTAATATACGCTTGGTGATCCTAGAATACATGAGGTCCAAGATGTGTATAGATGATTAAGGAAGAATGCTCATAGCACTTAGGCTAGCTTAGATTCTCTTCTCCCAGTCCCTCTTAGCTTAAAATGAAGTTATTTTCCATTGCCTCTAGGAGTAGCACTAGCTTAGGACCACATCATACACCTCACTCTAGACTAAATCATACATGACAAAGAAAATACTAGTCTAGGTGGAAAGATAGCGAACTATGATCAACGTGTAACTATATAGATACCACAACTAGCCCATCTGTGAAGTTCAACCGGATCATGCGTGAACGCTCATATTCGTAAGGTTGAGTGTAGGGGTACCTAGCCACTCATCATTGGTGCCATTGCTAGGGATGGTGCTACTTATTTAGATTAGTTACATCATCCAAGATTGTTGTAATGAAGCCTTGATGATATATCTTTCAGAAAGAAGTAATTGCAAATAAGTCACACACAAACTCAGAACAATGTCTCTCTCAGAAAACTATGACAATGCAACAACTAGTAAGGCAATTCATTGGAGAACCAACAAATTATATGATGATGAAGACAAAGTTTGGAGTAATCAATTTGATATAGGGGTCTCCTATGTACATAAACAAAGACAACATCATCCTAATTCATGATTCCATAACCTACCTAGTGACAATGAACCCCTATTGATCACTAGGAGCCTAACGCATATACAAAAGGCTGTTCGAATATTTGCAGGCATCATAAGGAAAGTCATCTACCCAAGCTTGATTTAAAAAACTTTTTCAAATTCTTAGGAGGCTATGATTTCGATCCAAAACATCATTTACAAGACTTCCATGATGCCTGTGTATGGAACAATATTGATAATGGATGACAAAAACTTAAGCTCTTTCCTACGACACTTGTTGGCCAAGAAAAAGTATGGTATAGGTCCTTATGACCAAAATCAATTCAACATTGGCCAAAAATGGTAGAACTCTTCAATGAAAGATATCAAACTTATGCAAGAGTGTCAACCTTAAGGAAACAAATCCAAGAGTGGAAACAAGGGCAACATGAACCCTTGGACATCGCCTTAGAAAGATACTATTTATTTTTAAACAATTGCTCAGGCCATGGATTCTCTAAGAAAAGGATAATGTACCATATCATGGATGGGCTCTATAATGAAACAAGGGAGACCCTATGGATGTATGCTCGAGGTCAAGTATACAAGCTACAAACCCACAAATTCCAGGCGCTTATTAAGTAGGTAGCAAAATAAAAAGGAGAAATGGCTAAATCGGAGAATGTTGAAAGCTCTCAATAGGACCAAAATCTCAAATTAGCAAAGGTCCATGATCATGAAGAGGAGAAATCAATTCACCCCATGAAGGTGGAATCATCTTTGCCAATACTACAATCACTAGTTGAAATTGAGGTAAAGATCAATAATTTGATGAAATGGATACATGAAAAATGTGGAGAATATGCCAACACTATTAGAGGTAGAACCATGACGAACCAAGAAGCAAGATAGAACACCCTTAGACAATCAAAAAGAAGGGTTGAAGAAAATAAGAACTCAATTGCTAATCATATGTATTAATGTAACATTTTCCTACATGATCACCCTAAAGGTCAATGCCCAATCTTGTCACATTAACATGAGCATTGGAAAAGAATGTTACATCTAGCATTCATAAAAAAATACTATGTTCAATGATAGTGGCAAAAATCCTAGTCATGGGGTAGGCCACCCCCAAACTAGTCACACCCTTCATATCATTTGAACCCAAGTGCTTATTAGGGTTAGCATCCTATTTCCCCAACTAGGTCAACATCCTCTATCTCACCACATCATTATCATTCTCCTAAATACTATCAACCCATGTCCTCTCCCACAAGATCACCACCTCATATTCCTTATACTTCTTCTTACCCTCAATATTCGCATCCTTCACCTCCTTCTGCATTGCCACCAATAGTACCAGAAGGTTTTGCATGACAGCATTAACCCACGAATGTTACTTGTGCTACTACTATCAACCATAGTGGGAATCCTCCATAACATTGAAGGTGTCCCTTCTTTAGACATGACCATAGAAAGGGATAGCATAGTTCAAAGACCACTGCACCCTCCCACTCAACACAAGTTCAACACTATGGTGCATCTTTCTCCTTGAACCTAATGTCTCATGTTACCTTATCAGGGACACCAATTAATACTCCAACAACTATGCAGCCCAATGAATATATCCATGTAGGGAGACATATCGATCCTTGCATACCATCTTACGGTCAAGGGTGTCATAGTGGGTTAACTCTGTATCAATTAAACTCATCTTCTAACTTGCCCCACTATGTCAATTTTAATACAGTATGTGCATCCCAATTTGGATACATTCCAACCACAACATCAAAAGACACCCAATGGTTTGGATATGACTGGGTCCCAATATTTTCTCACTATGATCAAAAGTGTAGTTATGGGGGATATCCCCCATTCTAACAAACAGAATTAATAAATGTTTTTCTTTTTCTTTAATTTTACAATTTTTTGTTTTCCATTTTTTCATCTTTCAATTTATTGTTTTATCTTTTTACTGATTGGTTCATCTTTTTATTTATTGTTTTATCTTTATATCTTTTTTTGGGTAATCTCATCTATGAATAAAACACTCATGTGACTCATTGGTTGAGGTGTTGTTCTATGCTATCAAGTCTCAAGTGACTAATTACTTGGACAATGAGCCCATCACATCCACCCACCCATTCTATTAATAAGAGATTCTACTCTAGGTCTAATGATATTCTTAACATCATTAAAAATTAAAGTAATTTTGTGCTCATCATGCCCATAGTGAAAAATGATGGACTAAGAGGGAATGGTCAGGGTGTGACATCAAGGGGACTTGTGGATTCTCTTTGGTGACATTTGTCAAAGTTATCATGCAGCTTGGTTGTACTAAGATCCTTGTAGATCTAACAAAAAATGAGAGTAAGAGTAATAAAGGCACTTAATAAAGAAACCCAATGCTATTCTAGGGGGTCCCACTAAAAATACATGCACCCAAGCCTAAAGGTAGGTGGCTTCTCTCAATTACACAAAAAAAAAAGGAAGAGAGTGTGTGCCAAAGTGACTAGACAAAAAGAAACAAAAAGATCAAGAAAAATGTGCCACAAAGAAATTACAAATCTCTCCTCCATTAAATAAAATGCCAAGTGATCGTACGCCTTGCTATCATGATTCTCTTATGGTTGTCCATCATTGGATGAAGTAATGTGATGTCACTGATTGGAGGATGGACTTGATCTTGATTTTGGAGTGACAAGCTAATGACACATTAATCACATCCTACACTTAGGATTCATTGCACCTTGGGTCAATTACCTCATGTCCCAATCTCTGCAATCCCTTCTATGATTCATCCCATCTTGTTGTTCATGTATTTGTGACTTGTGTCTTGTATAGCATTGAACTCATACCTTATCATAGTGGTATCTACATGTATGTGTTTTGTGGAATTGGTGTGGATTACATTTAACCCTTCTAGTGCCTACGGACATTTTAAGGTGTGGTTATGCAAGGGCATTATAGGTTGGAACCTATTTTGGGGAGGACCCACTTGTGTAACTTTTGTAATTTGTACTTGTTGTACACCACCACATCATTTTATACCCTCTGAGTAATTCATTTCCAAATATACTCTTTCCTTTGTCATCATTTTATCAAATGTTCCTCAAAACCATTACATGTCCTTTTATGTGCCACCTAAACAAATCAGGTCTGACATTAAACTTTTAGGGTAACTTCCTTGATAAAATTTCTAACTCTAAAATCATACTAAGTAAAGAATTAAACATTTATTAAAGGAAATGAGTAAGGTATGAAATAATTAAACTTCTTTCAATAACCTTACTAACAATTGATCTTTGTGTGATTGTAGATGGCACCTAAAAGAGGACAACAAGGAGGACCTTCTCAAGGTGTAACTGAACACCCAGGGGGAGGTAGAGGCCAAGGACCTCATGCAGAACATGTAGAGTAGGAGGAAAAATCATTCAACATCCATCAAGGAACTCCTGTCACTGCATAATCTAGCCAAGAAAAAGGTGGAGAGGTCAAGGCCCAAGCCTATGAAGAGGAATGACAACTATTTGTGACATGGCATGTCAAGGCTAATTAAGTGTTTCTACAGCTACCATGTTCATGGGAAGTGTCAACTCCATCAAACATTGGAACATCAGCATGGATGGCTGATAATCCTAAGATAGAAGAGGAGAAACATCAAACGCTTCTTCAACGGTAGCAATCTCAGAAGCCTGGAGTGTAGGACAAAGGAGCGGCACCCATGGAGGAGCCACCACCACTAGGAATCCCATGAGTTCCATGAGTTTTGTATTTTTGTGTTTGTATCCAAATTTTGATTAATCCCACACTGCAACATGACGTAGTCAATAATCTCATACCTATCCCTTGTTTGTAATTGAATGAACTTGTTTCTCACTTTCTTTGACTCAAGGACGAGTTGTTATTCAATCATGGGGATATGATGAATCATGGTTTATTAGGTGCTGATATCAGGCCCTTGATATTAGGCCCTTGATATCGGACCCTCGATATTGGGTACACGATATCATGACTTGGATAATGATATTAGATACATGATATTGTGGTTCCTGTGTAAGCCTATAAATACCACATTTAGGCACACAAGAAGGGGAAGGGAGAGTAAGTGTAAAAGTAGAGTCCTTTATCATTTTTTTAGTTCATCTCAACTCTTTCCTCAGTGCATGCTCGCAATGTGATGATTGTAATTGTATGGAACCTTTATTTGAGAATGAAGTACTTGGACACACACATGAACGACAATAAAGATTTAGATTACTTCATCATTGCGACATTCACTTAGTTTAATTGCTTAATTGTTATTGTTATTTATTATTTTCCTAATTAATATTTCTTTACCTTCCTTTACTATTCCTGTTATTAAACGTGGAATGAGTATAACTTAATCACAAGCATTTAAGTGTAACTACTTGGTAACCTAGTAGTGTATCTAGGAGTGCTCAATTAATATATTCTTGGTGATCCCAGAAGTAGTACACGAGGTCCAAGATGTGTATGAATGATTAAGGATGGATTCTCATTGCACTTAGGCTAGCTTAGATTCGCTTCTCCCAATCCCTCTTAGCTTAAAACGAAGTTATTTTCCATTGCCTTTAGGAGTAGCACTAGCATAGGACCACATCATACACCTCACTCTGGACTAAACAATATGTGACAAAACAAATACTAGTCTAGGTGGGAAGATAGTGAACTGCAATCAATGTGTAACTATCTAGATACCACAACTAGCCTGTCTGCAGAGTTCAACCAGGTCGTGCATGAATGCTCATATTCGTATGGTTGAGTGTAGGGGTACCTAGCCACTCATCAACCATAGTTACCTTCAACATCCATGACAAGCCTAAAATAGCTAGGGAACCATTCATGGTTTAGGTACCTCCTCATAATGAATATACTTCTATGAGTTTAAGAACTTCATTTGTTATAAGGATACCACCACCTATGGCTTCCAAAAAGCCTTTCATCATTAGAGTGCCCCCTAACATCACCATTAAGCTTGTAGCCCAAGTTGATCAATGCCCTCTCATAATGGCAAATGCCTTAACCTCCTCCCAACCAAATAATATAAAATGATCCCAAAGCAATGTAAGAAGTCAGCTTCTAAGCCTAATGCTAAGAACTCCTACCAACTAAAGGTGTGAAAGGAAGTAGGCCCACTTAAGACTTCAATGCTTAAACTACCTTAACTAGCCAATCTAGGGAGGATAACCAAAAAGAAAGAAAAGGAAAAGGCACCAAAACAAAAAATGTTCAAACATGAGGCTAAAATCCTAGGTAGGATGGAGGTGGTCAAAGCCAACAAAACTAAAAAAATTCTAACAATGATAAAGACTTCCTCACTACCATGGAGTAGGTCAAGCTCTCACTAAAGTAGAAGAAGACTTCTTTAAGCTTGTATGACTTAGTCATGACCTCCCCTACTTATTGCAAAGCTCTAGTTAAGATGTTGACTTTGATTCCTATGAGTGAGGATATCCAAGTTAACGAGAAGTATATCCATGAAGTGATAGTACCACCTTCACCCTAGTAAGAAACGAAGCCAACCATCTTAATGTTTCATGACAACTAGTTGAAAGCCAACCTCAAATAGGTGAGGTATCTAGAGCTTCCCTTTTTATAACGATTAGAGTTACCTAGTACAAGGTACACAGGGTACACATAGATGATAAGACAACCATAAACATTATCTCCTTCACTATCATGAAGCACTTAGGCTTGGTCAAACATATCTAGAATACTTCCACCTCTGTAGTAAAATCATTTAACAAGTCACTTGTAGTAGTGAGAAGATTGATTATGTTGGACTATGTGGCTAGGGAATAATCCTAGGTTTTAACCTAATCCTATGGAGATCCTAGTTAGCCAAATTACAAGTAGTCTCTTCTCTAATCCATCAATAAATTCATCTTCATTATGAGGGAGGTGAAATCATAATCCACAGAGACAATGCAATCCCCTTGTCCATCAACAATATTAACATAGAGTAAAGATATGAGGTGGAATTTCAAGAAAAAACTCCCATGACCAAAAATGAAGTTAAGAACTGTAATGAGATAAACCAATATAAAACCCACAAATTTGGGGCTGAAAATGAATCATGGAAAGAACTTCCATTTAACATCGTAAGCAAAGGGAATAGGGAGTACAAGATCATGCAACAAAAGTTACATAAATCTTTCAAAGATTAGAAAATAGTTACATGATTAAAACCTATTGCTCACTTTGTTTTCCTTGTATAGTTTATCTAGTTGCCTTGTTTTCAATTTTTATTTACATCTTTACATGTTTGCCTTATAGTTTTCATTTTAAGATATCATGTTTACTAGTTTTTTTTTTTGCATAGCCTTTACATTTTCACATCAATTTACAACATATGTTTATGAAAAATTATGAAACATAAAAATAGAAATAATAAAATTACATAAAAATTTTAAAACATAAAAAACTGAAAAATGTTTTAAACCAAGGCCAAAAAAATAGCCATAGTCACATCGTGTAACAATAACAAAGAATAAATGTTCATAGCCATAGTTGCCTTGTGCAACAAACAACAACAAAAATAATACATAGTCTTCAAGGCTATGATAGCCAAATGAAAACAACTACAACACTATAAAAATAAAATAAAATATAGCATGTCTAATAGTGGGAAAAAGCAAGTTGTAGGAGGGGGAGGGGGATCATCATCAACATCATTTCCAATGCCATCACCACTATTGCTTGGGGCCTGTAGACAACAAAACATACAAACAATCAGTAATCATAATGGCCAAGGACTGTAAGTACAAAACAAAAAAAACATAAAAAAAATTATAACATAATAACTTAAAACCTAAATTTCTACAAAACTCAAGGGATTCAAGAGTGATATTTTTAGGAGCGAATTTTTGAAACCTAGTCTCCAACCTATGAAGAATTTTTTATTCACTCATGTTAACCTAATCAATTTCTTCTAAATCTACTCCTACCAAGATCTTTCCCCTCTCTATATTTGTCCACTTAGGAGGAGCATGGAAAAATGTATAGGTAGTTTTCTCAGATGTAGTAGTGATCTAAGGAGTAGGAGATTCAACAACCACCACTAATTTCTTCAACATGCTAAAGGTGTCCTCTACACCTATCCCCTTCAAAAATAGTTCATACTTCCATTGTTTCATGGCTACCTCATGCCATAATTTTAGGTAGTTCTCTTTTTCTTCCTTGTGTCTTTTCCCATTAAAGCACCCAAGTATAATAATATCTCCAATCCCTAGTCTTATGAATTGGTAGTCCCATCTACATGTTCTTCTACACATTGCTCCTAACTAGAGCAACCTTACTTTGGATGGTGTTCCAATACCAGGATCACTCAATCTTCTTTGTGCATAAGGAGTTCTTGTTAGCCACACAAACCTCTATGAACTTCTTGCAATCTTTGAGGCCATTGTTCTCAACTACTAGTTACTTGTTTTCCTTTTCCAAGGCCATAACACTTTTCCACATAAAGCCAAGCATTGGGACTTCCAAGATGTCTTTGCACATGATATAGCACATTTTGTAGCCCTTCATACAATCTCCATGCAACATTTTTCACATCAAACAACAACATAGTGAGATCATCAAATTCGATGCCTCGTGTAGAATTCCATCTAACTTTGGATTTTTCCAAACCAAAAATATAAGAAAACCAAAAATAACCAAAAACACTTAAAAACTACTAAAATCATATAGCCATAAAACATAAAAATGCATCAAAATATATAAACAAAAATGTAAAACAAAAACATTCTAACTTCTCTTACCAACATCAAGAGCTATCTTTTGCAACTTATTGACCATGTTACCTACAATTCCTTGCATGAATTCCATATTTTTTGGGACCTCCACCCAAGGCTTGGAATGAAATCTTGATGTGAAAGCTTCTGGAGGAGGCTCATGTACTACAATGACTATAACCATCAATACAGTTTGTAACAAAAACATATCCAATTTTAAAAAAAATGTAAATAATATCAAAATTTACTAGGGAGACCATGAGGCAATTCCATTAAAGGATTGCCTCCTAAAGACAAGTTACCTAAGATGGAATTGAAAACATCTAGCACTTTCTTGGATGTCATTACCTCCTCTTCCTTGTGTTGTTGCTCCTCCTCCATAGTAGCTTGGGTACCCAACCCCTATTTCCTTCAAACAACCAATTAAAGCCAACAAAAATAGACTGAGTTTGTAAACATTTTCAACAACAAAAATATAGTGAAAAATATAACTAAATCATACAAAAAATAGAGATATAAAAAATGCATACATACCTTCAATGGCCTGATTAATCTTGTTAAACTTGATGGTTAGCTCGTTGCGTGTTAGTTGGTCAAGAATAGGAGCATTCTCTTTAAATTTTGGCATCTTCATATACCAATGCAAAATATAAGTGATATTCAGCATTATGTATAAAAGAAATAAAAGGAAAAATGTAGAAAAAGAAAGAAAAGAATGCTTTATTGATATGAAAAAGTGTATCTAGAACATGCTTTGAGACTATTCCTTGGGGTTTTCTTCCTTTGGCATCTATTGCTTAGAGGCAATCCACCACTACCACCATGGTTAGGCCTATAACTTGGCTAGAAGGGATGGCCAGTCCACTTCCTGTCCCGCTTCACCCAGCTTCCTATGACTTGCCTATACCAACTCCATCATTCCATGTTAGCATGACCTCTAACCCTGGGTATAAATGCCTTAGGTCAAACCCCCAATAATTACCTTAAGAGACATGTCCATTATTACAACAAGCCCTTTCGGGTCTTAATTACAACTACCCTTTCGAGTCTTATTAAGATAATAATAACACTTGTTATGAAGAGACACCATCTTCATTAGGCAACAGCACCATTTGGAAATGGGGATGTGATAATCTACCCCGCTTAGATTTTGTTTGTCCTTGAATGAATCCACATTCTCTATCTTTTTCCAACTCTAATGCGTTCTTTCATGATTTTGTGCTCCAATAATTTGATTTCTCCTTTGAACTTGAAGTTGTTCCTTGCTTATTTTGCAAATAAGATATATGTGAGAAAAATATATGGAAAATTAACTATTACTTTCTTGATACTTACTTCATTTTCTAAGATAATTATAAGAGGTGAATTAAAGATCTACCAACTACTAATCACCAGTTCTAACCAGGGTCACACAATGTGAAACTTGTATCTAGTTATCCAAGTGAAGGCAGAGCAAATTCTTTATTTCCAACTTGCATTTCCTTAGATATCTTATTAATCTAATTGAAATATAAATTATACAATGAATAAAATAATAATATCATCAAATAAAAGTAATAGTGAGATACTTCTTGATCTTGATCAACCTTATGAATTGATGGGAGTAATTGCAATTCTACCATAAGTGGTATGTGATCAGATGGTCTTGTTTGGGATGGCAAAGCTTGATCTTGATTCTTCTCAACTTGTTCTTTAGAAATCAACTCTAGTAACTTGGTAACTTGAATGAATCGAGCATCATACCAAATATAATCCAAAGTATCAATGAAGAATGTTGTTGACCCATCCTCATTAATCATTGTAGAGTAATTTGTAAACTATGATTCTTGATGAGTGCTATCCATCAACATCATCTATTCCTGAATTTTAGAATTAGATTGATGGAATTGCACTGACTAATGGAATTGCATGCTAAATTGATGGAAACATCTTCTTCAAGTTAGGTTCATCTTCCAAAGATTTCTTTATAATCCATATTTTAAGAATTGATAAACACTACTTCCAACTTTTGCATTAAAGTCTCCACAAAGAATAAATGGAACTAGATCAGTATAGCCTAAGGATAACTTCTTCTTCAAACTTTCTTCTATTTGCTTAATCAAGTATGCTCCTTGACAACGTCTAACATCTAAACATGTTGGTTTGGAAATTAAATGTGTGTTAACCATGCATACACATCTTCCTAATAGATGAACTTTTAGAATCACTGCCAAGGCTATGTGATTTTTTCAAAGTCTTGACTATTCTTTCTTTTCCATCACTTAAAGTTCTAGAATTTCAAGAATCATATTTTCTAAAATCCATTCAAATCTTTGTACCAATTCAAACTTGGCTTCTTTATAAAATATTTCACAACCATCCATGTTGTAATTCCTACAATATGCTAATCTATACAACTCAAAAGAAGAACTTCCATAAGAACGTTTTTGCTTATAAATACCTCTGTATCCCATCTTTTCCAAGTCTAGTTGAAATTGACATAGAAATTCCCATGGTAAGACTTTTTGTAAGCACAAGACACTAGCATCCAAATCTTGTAATTCTACTGAAATGCATGAGTGTTGATATTCATGCCAATCCAAGGCCCATAATGGATATAGTAGATATTTTTTTTCACTTACTAGGAATCTTGCAAGCATGTTGTATATTGCAACTTTCATTCTCAATCTTGGATTCTTGTTTGGATCATTTCTCTTCCGAAGTATCATACTCCTTGTCGAAATGAAATTTTGAGTCTCCATGTTGTTTTTCCCTATGTTTTGATTGTATGATGGATTAATATACCCTTTTCTTGACGATTGAAGATTGTTCTATTTCTTCAACTAATTCTCCAACTAATACATCAACTAATCTTTAACTAATACATCGATTATTAATCAACTACATCAACTAAATTACTATATTATCTATTTTTATAATTATATTATCTAATTTTAGTAATATGTAACTATATTATCTAATTTTTAATGGCCTTTCTACCCCTCCTTAAGAACACTGACTCCAGCAGTGTAATTAATAACATGCCATAGTGATCTTAAGACTATTTGTAAGGGTTATGTATTAAATCTTAAAGCCTAAAATGTTGAATTTATAATATTAGTGAATTATAGGATGCCTAGATGATAAATCTAACCTCACCATTAAGTTTCGAAGGCTGAAAAATGTTAGAAATAACTATTCATATGTTGAAAATGGACATCGTATGCTCAAGTTGTGTGAAATCTAAACTTTTGAGGATCTCAAGGCACTATATTGGTCAAGGAGTAAAAACTAATTTTTGGGATTCGTTGGGATGTATCTAACTTCACCATTAAGCTCATAAGGTTGAAATCTATAGGAAATTACATTTCATTCATCGAAAAAGACTTCCGAAATCAAAAGTTATGGCTTCTAGAGTCTAGGACCTTTGGCGTAGAAAACAAGACTTCCCAAGAGGTCACCCATCCTAGTTCTACTCTAGAGTGATCTTGCATAATTATAGAATTCTATCTCAGTTAATACCACTATACCAAATTCTAATTTTGAAAGCTATTTTTGCAAGTTCCTAATTTAAACTATAGTTCAATAACGAAAATTTGAATTTTCTATTAATTGACAAGAATTTCAAAATTTTCTGTTAGTTGACAGACAATTGAAAATTTTTCATCATATAACAAAGAATTTGTGGTTATCAACTACACTAGAGGCAGTGATGGGCTATGCTAGAAGGGGTGATGAGTGACATGGGAGGTAGTGATGGGTGGTGCAAAAGGTAATGATGGACAACGTAGGAGGTAGTGATGGGCGGTGTAGGAGGCAATGATAAGCAGCACTAGAGGCAATGATGGACGGCGTGGGAGGCAGTGATGGGCAGCATAGAAGGTAGTGATGGATGGTGCAAGAGGTAGTGATGGACGATGCTCAATGGACAACAATAGTGTAATCAATAGTGGTGGTAGGCATCAAGGTAATGGAAACAGTAGGCAGCAGGTGGTGGCAACAGCAGTGGTGCAAGCGTTAGCAAAAATGGCTTTCACATCATCAAAAAATGTGGTGAAAAATGTTGAAGAGGGTTTCTTCAATAATGAGGATTTCTACAATGGGGTTTTGAAAGCAAGGATTTTAGCAATGGGGTTTCAACAGTGGCAAATGCAGGTCATAGTGGCACGTAGCAATGGAGGACGTTAACAACTGAGAATGGTGCAGTAGAGGATAACGACAGAGAATGATGTGGGAAATGCAATGGTTAGAAAAGTAGCTAAATGGAAAGAGGGCATGTTGCAGGTGGTGGTAGTAGATTGGTGCCACGCGTGATGAGTAATGGGAGGCATAACATGCTAGGACTGTAGTAGGGCTACACGAGTAGCATGGCACAGTATGACATGGGTTTTGGCTAGTGCAAGCAGCATGGGTGGTGTAGGTTTTTTAGGTGGTACAACAGTATGGGAGATGCATGTTTTTAGATGGTGTGATGGCATGGGTGGTCCAGGTTTTTGGGTGTCCTTAGGCCATGTGCAAGGGCCAATCCCCTATAGCCACTATTGTGGTGCGGCCTTGCTGCAATTGGTCGCGGTTGGTAAATTTTTTTAAAGTATAAATTATATATATGTATTTTTATTATTATGGGGGATCAGGGTTTGAACCCATGACCTCCCATTTGTAAAAACTTTCTAGGTTTTTTTTTGAACTTTTTATTATTATTTTATTCCACTTTGACTCAGCAGTTGACGTGGTGGTTCAACCAATTATAGGGTAAGGGTTGAATATGGGTAAATGCTAATTTCAGGTTGATTCCCAATCCTAAAATTTTAACATTTTTTGTTCAAATAATAAATTAATAAATTAATAATTTAATATTATTTTAATGAACATATAATAAGAAATTTAAACATCAATATCTCCCAAACTATAAGTTTGATTAAGATGAAATTTGTACCATTGGAATCATCTCAATAAGTACTATGCATTGGACATAGTTTTAGGGTTCAAAAATCAAGTTTATTTTTCAATAATTAAAAGGAGCAAACTAGCCTATTTTTTTGAACTGACATTTGTAGGTTGACATATGGTAACTTGGAATCTTCTAGATTACTTGGATAGTAAATTTCAACAAAACAAGATTAGTTCAGGTCATGGTTACTAGCTTTCTTGAAAAAAATTTAATAGTGACCCTAATTGATTAATAATTATAGTATTATGATGGGTAAAATTTACCTATATTGATGTATCATTATCTTACCAACATCTCTTGTAATTGATGAATTTTAATAAGATTTGATCAAATCTTCATCAGTTAATGATATCCATGAAAGAAATTTTGTTGGTTACTAGGATCTAGATGCCTGATCCATTGTTCGTGAAGTCAATGGAAAGGTATCTTTTGACTTGTCTCATAAATATATGGCACATCTGTTGATGATCAATGGCTTTCCATGTGTTGTGGCTTGAAGGTTCATCATCAAGTTCATGTTGTAGTTCAGCCCATGGTTTTGAATGGCCCTTGGGTTTTGGTTTGCTCTGATACCAATTGTGACATTCTATCCTTGGACATCATGGAAAATGTCAAATATATGATATATTAGACATTATGCGTACAAAGAAAATATACCAATGCAAAATATAAGTGATATTCAGCATTATGTAAAAAGGAAATAATAGGAAAAATGCAAAAAAAGAAAGAGAATGCTTTATTGATATGGATCATGCTTTGAGAGTGTTCCTTGGGGTTTTCTTCCTTTAGCATCTATCCCTTAGAGGAAATACAGCACTACCACCATATTTAGGCCTATAACCTAGCTAGAAAGGATGGCTAGTCCACTTCTTATCTCGTCACTTCACCCAACTTCCTATGACTTGCCTATACTGGCTTTGCCACCCCATGACTTGCCTGTATCAGCTCTACCATTCCATGCTAGCATGACCTCTAAACCCAGGTATAAATGCCTTAGGTCAAACCCCCAATAGTTACCTTTAGAGACATGTCCATTATTATAACATGCCCTTTCAGGTCTTAATTACAACTACCCTTTTGGGTCTTATTAAGATACCAATAACACTTGTTATGAAGAGATACCATCTTCATTAGGTAGCATCACCATTTGGGAATGGGGATGTGATAGATTGGTCAACAATAGGAACATTCTCTTTAACTTTTGACATCTTCATCTTTTCTCTAGTAGTGCCATTAGCTTTTGTGTGTACCCTTTTGACCTTTTTTCATTATTATATGTAGCATGGGCTCTATCCCCATGTTGTTAGGGGAACAACAATGTATACCACTAACATTCTTAGTGGTAGTTGACAATGATTCATGCACCTCCTCCACTAGTGGATCCCAGGCATGCATTATCTGAATGATGTGTTTAGCCCAAGGCTTGGAGAGTTGGAAAACATCACATGCTACCCACATCTTATCTCTTCTAACCATCAAGGACTCCATTAACCTTCTAAGGTATGCATTGAAAAAAGTGAAATACATATGGTATATAGAAACATGGTTTTTATAGAGTTTTTAGACTTCATCACGTAGAATAATAACTAAGAAGGTAACTAATGAGTGGTGAGGTACCCCTACACTCAACCATATGAAACGAGGGTAGCATGCACGATCCGGTCGAACTCCGTAGACTAAGTGCCTACATGCCCCATGGAACACTTGGGGTTAATCATTCGTTGTCTTCCTAGAGTTACTTGTAGTTGTCACGGTGTATGGTTAAGTAAGTTCGAGGTATATGATTTTTATATTCTTTTATATTTTATCTCCTATGCTATCGAGGTGAAGGGTTGGAGAAACTAACTAACTCTAACTAATGAACTAAGTCTAAATTACCTAGCATCAGCATCTGTTCCCACTTACCGTAAACACCCTAAACCAATGCAACTGCGGCTACCAAACGCTAATCGTTGCTGGGATCACCGCGCGTAACGCACATGCTCGAAGTGGTCGTACTAAGGCACTTAACTAGGAGGAAAGGGTTGAGAAAGCTAATCTAGCCTAAGTGCGATGAGTAGTCGATTTCTTGACTAACCGTACACATCTTGGTGCATGACTACCACTGGGATTACCAAGCGTAGATCCTAAATACACCACTGGGTTACCAAGTAGTCACACTAGATGCTTGTAATCAAGTCGTACTCATACCATGTTGCAATGAGCAGCCAATTCCTTGACTATCTGTACACATCCTTAGATGCTCGTAATCAAGTCGTACTCATACCGCATTCTAGGAGTTTAAGGGTGAGAGAGAAAATAATAAATAAAATCCTATTCCATGCACTTCAAGGTTTATCCAGGAAGTTCATCTTTATTGCCGTACACAACTTGTGTTCAGGTACAATGTTGCTCGAATAAAGATCCATTCACTTTAGGACTCCTACTGTGGGCACATGAAAAATATTCTATCTCTAGAGTGATCAAACTGCCAGATTTTTTCTACTTCTAACTCAGGATGAGGAAACAAGGGAGAGCCTCCTCTTATTTATAGATATGGTGGCAGACCGTGATATCACGTACGTGATATCACAGGGGACGACGTGATATCGCATACATGATATCTCATGGGATGCGATATCGTGGCTCATGCAAATCACATCTCATCATACCCCCATGACTAAATGAAAACTCATCCTTGAGTTCCTTATAAAATATTAGGAAGGTATGGGATTATTGAGGGGAATGGAACTAATGGGATGGCATGTGAACAGATCATCATTACAAGACTTGACAAAACTGATGTTCATGATAACAAGGGTGAACACCTTATTACAATGACATTAAGCCTTAGTTGGTAGCTTGAGGGAAAGAGAGAAAAAGAAGTGTTGCTACTGCCAACGCTAAGATTACACCTTTTGTTGTCCATCGGTAAGCACATTGTCGATCTTGCTCCTTGCATAGCTGCTTCCAGCACTACTCCATTCCAATTGTTTGCTCCAGATCCAATCCGTTCTTATATGATCACCATCTGCACACACAACACAATCTTATATTAGCAAGGGTAAATGAATCATCATGTAATTAATACCTTGCTTCAGTGTAAGTCCATTGGCTAGGTTGCGGTATGGATGATTTGGATCTGGAGATATATTAATGATGACTACCAAAGGTGTAGGGGTTAGGAAGAAAATCAAAAAAATTTGGGGCTAGGAGAAAATTGAAAAAATTGGGCCCTGTACCCCCATGACTAATTGCGAACCTCTGGTAGCGTTAGAATGGAGAAGGAAAGGAGTAAGAAAGATAGATAAAAAGGGACAACTATAGCATTGAGGGAATGGATGTCAAGATAGTAATGAACAAAATAAAATTAATTGCAAAAATGTTAGGGAAAAGAAGTTAACTGGTGTACCAAATAGGATTGTTAGTGGGTCCTCCCCAAAGTAGGCTCATGACCTTTAATGCCCTGACAAACCCACATTTAAAGAGTCTGTAGGATCTAGGAATGTCAATTGGAACAAGTGTTAAAGTCTTAACTGCAAGAATTTACCAAAAATAAAACAATGCATCTACCAAAATATACACTAATGATACAACCGGTAATGAGGTGAACAATGGAGAGAAGGGTGGAGAGAAGAGGATGGAATGGAATCCTAAGAACAAGGTGGTGTATAGCCCCCTTGTGTGTTTCATGATTAATGTGACTTAGCAAATCCCATTCCAAGTCTGGCCTCAAACCAACCACATCCAATGACTTCGCATCAATGCATTCAGCTAAACCATCCACTTGGATAACAAGGATGCCTTCCCCAAGAGTCACCACCATTCCGACAAAACAAAGGAGAAATGGGAAGCAAGAAGGGCCTTAGTTAGAGGAAACACTTTTGGTTCCATAACCAGTGCTTGTAGCCCAAGTGTATTTCATCTAAGGGGTGTGCTTTGAATTCTTACTTAGTTTTTTTTTTTGTGTTTTTATGTGTGAGAACCACACCATGCAAAGACTTTTTATTTTTATTATCTCAACTTCCGATAGTGGGGGTAACATTAAAACGACGAGAAAACTCAAAAAGAAAACATCCAAGCACCCAAGAGTACAGTCAACACAAAAGCATCAAGTTCCCTTGAAGTTACACCCTTTTCAATCCTTGAGTCCTTCCTTAGTTTGAAAAATGCCCAGTCACCGATTCACTTAAGTTCTTATTAGAAGGGGATTGTACATTTCCAAGCTGAGAGAGACCATAGAAACTGGTGGATGGATGGATGAAGTGGTCTCATTGCTATCCATATCAAAAGAAACATACCTTAGTATCAACATTATGACTTAAAGGTAAAAACCAAACATGAGCAATCAACATGAAAACAGTTCATACCATCATTCCAAACACTTATTGGGTGAGAAACTTACAAGGTGGATCACACACACACACACACAAAATGGAAAATTATAACGATGTTGTAAAACAAAAAACAAGAAAAGTTAAAAAAAGTTGTAAAACAAAAACTAGAAAAGTTAAAGAAATTTGTAAAACAAAAATGTGTAAGATAAAAATGTTGCAAAACAAAAACTTGTAAAACAAAAATTAAAAAAGAACTGAGGGCCCCATATGATTAGCATAGGTGGCTATCTCCCTCATGACTGAGTGGAAAGGGAGAGATCTGAAATAATGAGTGCCTATTTGAATTTCTAAGAAGTGTCCAGCTTCTCCCAATTGATGATCTTAGATTAAGGGGTGGAATTTGGTGACGTTCATATTCCAATGTGTCTATGCCTTCGTTATTGGCATGGCTTGTCTCCTTAGTTCGTTCCATGCATATTTGTTTTCTCTTTCGAGTAGTTGTCAACCATGGGGTGTCTACTACTTGTTGTGTGGTTGCTACATACATGCATCTTTGTTTTAAAGTTTCAAGAGCACACCTGTTACATGGAGGCATTTCCTCCATGTCATCACCCGATGAATCACTGTATGCGATGCATATAACTTTCCTCTTCTCGATCTTTCCATAAATTTTTATATTAGATATCTCCAAGGAAAGATCATGGATCCTAAGACATGCATCAACTGTACTCAACCATGCCCTTCCCATTATAATTGGGAAGTCCCCTTCGTTGTTATTAACTTCAATCACCAAGAAATCAGCTGGGTAGTACCAACCACACATAGTGGTAATGATGTCCTCCACTAATCCCAAGGGAATGATGATGGACTGGTTTGCCAGATCTAGTTGAATGTTGCTCTTCTTAAGTTGGGGCAGGTTCCAGGCGTGATACATCTCTTGTGAAATTAAGTTGACTCCAGAACCTGAGTCAAGAAGAGCCCTATGTGGCTCATTTCCAGTGACTTGAAGGTAGATTAAGGGACTCCCAAGGTCTGTTAGTTTCCTGGGAAGGTGGCCTACCTTGATCTAGTCAGTTACGGTATGCATTAACATAACCGTATGCATTAAGCTCTATTGGACTGAAGGGTGCGCCAAAGTGTTAGATGGTGGAGGAGTGTACATGGGCTTAACCGCTTGTTGTTGCGAGAGTTTGTATGGGCTTTTGGTTCTGAAGAAGGATCTTCTCTTTTTATAGTTGTCAGAACCAGTAGTAGGTTGAATAGTTACAGCTCTCGCAGCGTGACGTTGCTGTGGTTGAGTAGGAAGTTCCCCTTGCATTGTTGGAGTAGGAGGTGTTATGGG
The DNA here is from genome assembly GCA_015680685.1 of Gnetum montanum. Classification (NCBI taxonomy): domain Eukaryota; kingdom Viridiplantae; phylum Streptophyta; class Gnetopsida; order Gnetales; family Gnetaceae; genus Gnetum; species Gnetum montanum. The sequence continues at coordinate 181,898 of MNCI01001119.1, forward strand.
AACTACTTGTGGAAGAGGTGCAGATGGATTTGGAGGATGGTGTGGGTATGGAGTGTCTCCCAAAGGGGAAGGAGTCCTTCTGAAGTACTCCTAAAATTGGTAGTGACGGTGGGGATTTGTGTGACTCATAGAGTCACTTGGAGAAATCGGCTGCTGCACATAATATCCATAAGGGTTAGGCTGCCGGTAAGGGTACTAATGTTTCGGTGATGGAATCCCCCATGACTATGGGTATTGCTACTACTAATGCTACCCGATGGGTTGTGGTGGAGTTTCACTTGGATAATACATTAATGGTTGGTAGAACTACCTTGGGGATAAGGTAACCTACGGGGTGTTTCTCATTGATTAAGTCTTGGATTAAGTGCATACACCCCAGACTCTTGTAGATGTGAGATGATTGGGCAACATTCCTTAGGATGGTCATAGTGGTAGATCTCACATCCACCATCATCATCTGTGTTTGAATCCACAACCACATTGGAGTTAGTGATTTTCCTCTTACCCTTGTTATGTGTAGGGCCTAAATCTCTCCACTTTGTCTTACCTTTGTCACTACTTTGTTCTACCTTAGACTCTTCTACAATTTTTAAGATAATTTCAATTTTAGAGTCTAAGGAACTCCATACGTCATCTACCTTAGCCACTATTTCTGTTGTTAACTTTTAAATCAGTAAGGTTTTTCTGTTCACCAACTCTTCAATTGGTGACTCATCCTCTTCATCACAAAATTTCACTCCCTTCTTTTGAAGAGAGGGGTCTTGGTTGTATTCTTTCACATTTTCCCTTTTCTATAGCTCACCTTCTTCTTTTGTTACTTGCTCCAACAAGTGATGTACTTCATGGGCTCTAAGTTGTGAGAGTCTACCTTGGGCATAAGTCCCAAGGGTTCTTCTAGTTTCATGCCTTAGCCCATCCATGATGTGGTGAAGTTGATCCCGCTGAGCATAACCATGGCCCGAGCAACAATGTAACAATGTGTAGTAGTGGGCCATGGCAGCATCCAAGGGTTCATGAATAGCCTTCTTCCATCCTTGGATCTGCTTATGCAAATTGGACACTCTAGAGTACGTCTGATACTTATCATTGAAGAGTTCTAACATCGTACTCCACCTCCTGATGGTTTCCAATTCTAAGGACCAGTACTAACTCTTTGCTTCCTTAATGAGTATCCTTGGGAATAACTTAAGTTTTTTCCATTTATTTTCTATATTCTGTAAGGCACAGGCATCGTGGAATGCCTGCAAATGATGTTGCTGATCAGCGTTGTATCCCTCTTCAAATCATGGGATGTTGTTCATGTCTAAGCATTTGATCCGACTATCTTTTAAATGCCTTGTGGGAATTCTAACTACCTCCGATATGTCAAGCATACTTTGGGTTGCAAGTAAGGGCTCATCATGATCATCTCCTTCATGACACCTGTGATGTCTTCATCGTTCCCTACTTTTCCTATGTCCTTGCCCTTGTCCTCTCTCTCCAATTTCTCATCGAGGTCTCTCATTTTTTCTACCTTTATCCTCTCCATTGTGTTCATGATGGCTGCACCCAGATGTGGAAGGAGAGGATGAGTGATGTGAAGAAGGGGAAGAAGAAGGGGAACCATCGCCATGATGATGTTTCTTGCCTTCTCTTCAGCTGCTATGGCCCTGATCGTGGTGACGATCTAAGTGCCTGTCCTTGTCATGTGTTGTTCCTTCTGTGAACAGTTGGTGTTCACAGGCATCAGAACTAGGGATATGTATCATTGATCGTAGGTTCTGATATCCT